>OY728150.1:751822108-752061118 GCA_963277665.1 Viscum album
CTCCTGGATAAAATAGTCCTAAGTTGGTAGTATACTTGAGATATTTAAAAATCCTTTTCACATCATTTAAATGAGATTCTTGGGGATTGGATTGAAAATGAGCACAAAAACATACTCTGAACATAATATTAGGTCATATAGTAGTAAGGTAGAAAAGACCCTCAATCATACCTCTATAATTGGTTTGATCCACTGGTTTACCAGTTCCATCAACATCCAAATTACAAGTAGTACTCATGGGTGTATCACTACCTTTATTACTATCCAAACCAAAATGTTTCAAAAGACCCTTAGTGTATTTACTTTGATTTAAAACAATACAATTTTATTTTCAAATATTTTAAATCCAAGGATAAATTAAAATTCCCCCACTAGACGCATTTAATATTCATTTTTCATCATCTTTGAAAAATTAGTACATAAATAATTTTTGGAGAACCCAAAAAAAATTCATCTAAATAAATTTGTACTATTAAAACATCTTTGAAAATCCGTTTAATATAAATAGTAGTATTAGATATTCCTTTAGTAAAATATTTTGAAATAAGAAAAGAACTCAGTATATCATACCAAGCTCTAGTATATTTTTTTAGACCAAATAAAGATTTATAAAGTTTAAAAACATGATTTAAAAATGGGGATTTGTAAATCTAGGGGGTTGTTCAAAAGACACACCCTCAACTATATACCCATATAGAAATGCACTTATAACATTCATTTGAGAATGTTTGAAATTTAGATGAGCTGCATATGTAAGTAGTATCCTAATGGCTTTATGTTTATCTACAGGTGAAAAGGTTTCATCATAATCTATTCCTTCTTCTTGACAATATCCTTTTGCAACTAATCTAGCCTTGTTTCTAACTATATTTCCAGACTCATCAAGTATGTTTCTAAACACCCATTTTGCGCCTATGGTCCATGTATTCTGCGGTCTTTCTACCAATTCCCAAACATTGTTTCATTCAAATTGATTTAATTCTTCTTGCATAGATATCACCCAAAATTATTCATTAATAGAATCATCAATATGTTTAGGTTCAAGCTATGAAAGAAAGGCTTGATGCTCAAGCAGGTTTCTCATAGAATCTCTAGTTTGTGTTCATATTTTTAGATCACCTTCTACAATATATAATGGATGATTCTTGAGAGTTATAATACCTCTAGAATGGGTTGGACTAGATTCCTCATGGTTTTCTATAGGTTTAGATCCAATTGGCTTGTATTTTAGAAAATTTCCAGAACTAGTAGTTTTCACTGGGGGTTCACTGTTTTTATCATTAAGGTCTAGAATTGATATATATTTCTCAAAATATTCAAGAGAAGTTTTAGGTTCATGTGGATCGATCTTATAAAATTTGAAATGAATTGATTCTTCCACACATTTGGCTCTCTTATTAAATACTCTATAGGCTTTACTACAGAATGAGTAACCTAGGAAAATTCCTTTATCACTTTTAGAAGAAAATTTGTCGAGATTATCCCCAGTGTTAAGGATAAAGACTTTGCAACCAAAAAATCTAAAGTAATTAACCATAGGATTCCTATTGTTCTATAGATCATAAGGTGTATTCTTAATAACAGGTCTAATTAAAACTCTATTGATGAAGTAACAATCTGTATTAATAGCTTCAACCCAAAAATAGATAGGCGGGTTATACTCATTAAGAATAGTTTGAGCAATCTATTGAAGTGCCGTATTTATTCCTTATACAACTCCATTTTGTTGAGATGTTCTAGGAGCAAAGAAATTGTAATTATATCCATTATTTGAGCAAAAATATTCAAACTCTTGATTTCCAAAATCATGGCCATGATCACTTCTCAAGGTCTTAATTCTATGTCTTATATGATTTTACAAAGACTTATAATATTTAATGAAGTACGAACATACTTCACTTTTGTGAGCTAGAAATTATACCTAAGTGTATCTAGAAAAATCATCTACAAGAACATAGACATAGTGATTCCCATTTAAATTTGAAACTCTAGATGGTCCAAAAAAATCCATGTGAACCAACTAAAGTGGCTGAGAAGTTGAAACTTCTTTCTTTGGTTTGAAATATACTTTGTGTTGTTTTCCCTTTTGAAATGGATTACAAACTTTGTTAAGTGGGAATTCAAATTTAGTTAAGTCTCTAACTAAAACATTCCTAGTTTGTTTCCTATGTGAGTGCACATTGCAGTGTTCTAATCTTCTGTTCCATAACCAAGATTCCTTATAAAAAGTATTCAAACAAGAAAAATGTTTCTTATCTAACGAGTTTAGATCATCATCATATACATTTTCATTTCTACGAGCAGTGAATATTAAATCATTTTTATAATCAAAAATGTTTCCTGCAACATTTTCAAACTTATAATTAAATCCATCATCACACAACTGAGATATACTAAGTAGATTGTACTTTAACCCATCAACCAAAAGTACTTTTGAAATTAATATAGTATTAGGGCCACCAATTTATCCTGAGTTGATGATCTTTCCCTTAGAATTATCACCAAATGTAACATGTCCACCATAAAATTTGATTAAGATCTTTAATAATGAATAGTCTCCTATCATATGTATTTAACATCCACTATCCAAGTACTATATGGGTTTTATAGGAACTCTTAAGATAATTTTCTAGAAAAACAGATTAAGCATAGGGTAACTTTGGTACCTAGGTTTTCATGGGTCCAGAGAGGTTAGAAAGAAATGCTTTGGGAACCCATATTTTTCTTATATGATTCTTATAATCAAAATAAATGATTTGTGACATAAAAACATGGTTAGGTCCTTTAGAATTTTTTTTTCAAGAGATGAACCAGAACATGAACTAGCATTGAACTATCCAGATTTTGGAACTAATTTGTTTTTAATAATCCTTCTCTGTCATGGATGATATCCAAGAACAGTTGTGTATTTTGGATCAATTTATTTCTATAGAAACTAAATCAAGGTATTCTTACTGGCAGTTAACTTCCCTAGATATATTTTTAATTCCTTATTTGATAATTAAATTTTAGTATTTTCATTTAACAGTTGAGAAATTTTTTCTTTTCAATATCCAAATTAAACTGATAATTGGCATTTAAAGCATGTTGTCTTTTTAATGATTTATATTTATCCTTGAGCTTATTAAGGATATCCTCAAGCATTGTAATGTATTCAAACAGTTCATCCTTAGCCATATTTTTGTCATTATTTTATTCACTTTCATTCCCAGAATAGTAAGCATTATGTATATGAGAATTTAGTGTTACCTCAGATGTTTCTGTCATGAAACATAGGTTTTCAGGTATGTTCTATTCAGTATCAGAAGTGTCAGATCCACTGGAGCTTTCTTTTGAATCACTCCAAGTATCATTCATATCCTTTTTATATCCCTTTCCCTTGTCTTCATATTTCTTCTTAAATTTCATCTTGGGGAAATCAACCTTCACACGATCTTTTCGTTTTCACTCATAGCAAGTTATATCATTAGTGTTGTCATTACATTTTCCATATTTTTTCCAATGACCTTTACTATAATACCTTCCTCTATAGTTTGAATTTATAAATAAATTATTCTTTAAGTAAAACATTATGAATCTTCTTGAAATATGAGGCATCTCATCATCACTGTCTGAATCTGAATCTTCCCTGGTGGAACTATCTATTTGAACTTGAACCTTTTCCTTGTCTTTTCACATTGAGGTAGAAATCTTGAATGCTTTAGATTTTTTTCTTTATTCTTCATCTTCTTCTTGATTCACCAAAATCTCTTCTTCAAACATCATTAGTTTTCCATTTTTTTCCTTCATTGGTAGCTTACTTATGTCACATGATTATCAGATAGAAACAGATGTTCCTCTCCATCTGTTAGGTCAGCATCGAAGCAATCTCATAATCTAGTCCTTGTTTTCCACTGGTTTCCCAAGAACACTCATGGTATTTACTATTTCATTGAACCCGAGATACATTTTAGAGATTGGTTCATCATGATTCATTTTAAAATTATCATATTTAATAGTATAAGTATTTAATCTCAATTTTTTTTAACATTGGTTGTTCCCTCATGGAAAACAGCCAAAGTATCCTAAATTTCATAAGAAATTTTACAGGAAGGTATTCTATTTAATTATTCATCATTGAAAGCACTGTACAATGCATTAATTACTTTACAATTATTATTATACATATCTTTAGTCAAATGAGACCATGTGTCCCTAGTAGTAGTAGGTAATGCATGTTGTTCTTCCATTGTGTCCTAGATTTTAGGACCCATTCTCTCTAGATGCATTCCCATTTTTAATTTCCACTAATTATGCTTATTATCATTAAATATTTGTGTTATGTTAGTATCCACAACCTCAAATAAGTTATCCATATATGACTAGAATTTATAGAACTAAAAATTTAGATACGATAGATATTTTAAGATATTTTAGATACTACTAAAATCACAGTTGAAAAGAGTTTGGAAATCTTGAAAAATAGTTCTGATGGTATCAATAAACACTCCTCTGATACCAAATGTTGCTTGAGGTGGAAAATCAAGAGGGGTGAATTGAGTTTCTACATAAAATTTCTGTTAAAAACATTATGATAAAATACCCCAATTTGAAACATCCTAGATAATTAAGGTGGTAGAGATATAAATGTTCAATTACTCAACAAGTCTCTCAATGGTTTATTATTCCTCAGTTTAATCAGTGTAAAAACTTATCTAACTTTTGAAATAGGTTTACTTAATTAAAAAAATATGCACACAAAAAAAAACTAACTATCAGAGTTAATGTAGAATAGTTTTCTATCATTGAAATTGTATGCAGTGGAAAATATAAAAAATGGAGTATTAAAAAATAAATTACACCACAGAATTAAACAAGAGGTTCAGTCTCAAGATGAGAATTAATTCTCTCCACTTGGTGATCACCTTCCACTAAGAAGTTTATATTAACAAACTTGATACACACCCTATATTGGGCTTTACAACAGTTTTCAAAAACTGTTGAGGTCTCACAACCTGTACCATAGTTCTTCATGGGAAAACAATCAACCAAGACACACATGTCCTCTTCCACAGTTATGCATGGGAAAAAATGTAGGGAATGTTTGGTGAGAGGATTTTTATTATCCTTCTATTTAAGCACAGGAGACAGTGTGTGTGTATTAGAAAAAAACACACTACTCACGAAATGTAAGATAAATAACACAATAGTGTTAATGTTATGAGGATTGAGTTTAGAATTATCTATGTGTTTTCACTTCATCTATGAACTCCTTGGTGTGATGAAATTTCAATTTGAGTCCTTATATATAAGTTTTCTCCTAAACAGAGTGTCACAACTACAGGTTCTGGCTTCCAGGTACTGAGATGTTCAACTTCTTGGTTTGAAAGAGATTTAATGAAGCACAGAAAGGCAACCTTGAATTTTTTCTCCCAAATGAACTTCTTGAAGCTCTTTGGTTTACAATGTAACGGCTGGTTTATTATCCTTGTTCTTTAGGTGTATCGTGTAAGATCTCTCACCATGCATAGTCTTCTCTTGATCGATCTTCTATTTTATTCTTGAGATCTGATAGTAGGAATGATCAAGAAACGTGTTGTATTCCTCCTACCTCATACAGTCTTCAGATATGTCTATAATCAACATTAATTAATGTTATAAGCATTAAATTTACCAAATATTACCGTTACAATAATATTATGAAAATTAACAATGTATAGAGTAGAAGAGTATAGGTATTGGTAGACTTGTAGCGGTGGCCTTCTCAATGGTAGATTCTCAATGGTAGGCTTATCAATGATAGATGTGTGAATTCCAAATGTTATTCCAATAAAAACCTTTCATTAGTAGACTTCCAGCATTAACTTCATAGCAGAAACCTTATAGATATATGCATAAAACGGTAAACTTTTAACAGTAATCTTTTAGCAGTGACTTTAGTTAGATCCCAGCAGAAGGCTTTGCATTAGTGACCCTGTACCAGTAACCTCTAGTGGTAGCTTCACAATAGTATCCCTTGAGTAGTAGACTCGTAGAGGGGAACATGCAATGGTAACTCAGTGGTAAGGTTCCTCAGCGGTAACCTTCTAGCGGTGACATTCTAGCGGTAACCTTCTAGAGATAACCTTCTAGCGGTAACCTTCCAGCGGTAACCTTATAGAGGTACTCATCCCAACAGTATCCTCAACTGGTGACTTAAACAAAAGTCTATTATAAGAGACGTTCATATCGGTGACCTTTTACTTATAAAATTTTACATTGTAAACTTAATCAAGAAATTGGTGATATTAAAAATACATAATTGTAACATGATAAAAACTATAAAAACTAATGAAACATGATTAAAAAATAAATGAAACATGATTTGTGATTATAAAAACTGGTGATTCAAACAATATATATCATATATATTTATTAAATATATAATTATTAGCATATATGTGAAACAAAAATGAAAAATGAATCACATAACTTTGTGGAGGTGGTAGTCCACACATATGCATGAGCGACGTTATCGCTTTGCAACAGTTTGTAAGGTAAGAAGGATGATATGATATTATCCTTATAAAAGTATAATTACTTCATAATTATCATATATAAACATTAAACCCATCATAATAACCATCCATGAAATATGGTGGTGGAAAATTAATTATATCAAAATGTAGAGAAGGTAAGCCATATGTATGCATGAGCGATACTTCCACTTCCCATTTGATGGGAAATAGGGTGGATAATGGCGATATAGCAATAATAATACCATATATTGTTATTTAGCATACTGAATTTATTATTTTATGATAAATAACATATATTTATAGTAGGTAAATAATAACTAAAAATAAAGCGATTGGTTAAGGTGATTACCTCGTCTTTAAAAGAACTCCTTTAGATCTCCTCTTAAGGATCCTAGGGATGGAATTTCAATAATACTAATGAATCTATAATTTTTCTAAAGAAGTTTAGAATGAATTTATTTGGTGTATGGTTGATAGATAAGGGTCAATTTGGTGAGAATAAGAGAAAGGGGGTACCCTTTTATAATTGATGGGATGGGTACTTTTGAAATTTCCTAAAATATTAAATTATAAAAAATTTATTCTATAGGAATGTAATGTCCTGGAATTTTTGTCTAATTTTTTTTAAATTACATGGAATTATTTCGAGACTAGGATCTTTGAATCCATGTGATTTCGAGGTCTGGTTAGCCTGGAATGGATTTTTGAACATTTTTTAAGTACATTTAGTAAACAAGTGAGCGCATTTCTCTAAATTTTGAACTAGTGGTCAGATCCAAAATCTGAGGAAATTATTGATCTCGGAACACCGAGATTCACCTTGAAAGGACTTAACTTCGATCGACAATGGTTGGAATGAAAATCTAATTTTCTTAATTGTTAGAAAATAATAAAATAACTTAGGAAAAGATATTTTATTTTATTTCACACCGTTGAGTGGTGGACAACGACACTACGGTGCAGCGACGAGGCGACGATGAGGCACATTAAGGGAAACTCATAATGGAACATTTTTGTGCAAGCATAACAGCTACGCTATTTCATAAATAAAACATCTTAATAAAAAAATGTCGTAGCATAACATAAATGATGCGACGTGGTTTATTTTTAATAACACGTTGGGAAAATCCGTAGGTGGAATTTTATCTGATGAAAAAGATGGAACCTCTATCTCCCTCTCCCTCCAATGACGAAAACTATCAATGATCACTGGTGGGATGGATTCGAGAGATGAAAAATACTAATAGGGAAAGGATCGATGATGGCTTGAAAATTCATCCCTTGTCAACGATGGATCCTCAAAACATGTAGGGGGGTTTAATTTTGTTAAACATTCCCATTATAATTACTAATCAACAAACGCGGATGAACCTAAGAACTGGTTGATCCTTGAATCGTGTGTTCTTATGGGAGGGTGTTTCATTTGGGATTTTTATTCAGGGTTTTAATTTGTTGGTAGAATATCATCCCAAGCATCCCTCGTTTGAAAATTCTAACATGGAGGATGTGGGCCGACACGAACAAGGCCTGATTCCCTCCGCCTTGCGTGTTCTTGTGCATTCATCATGGATGAATTTTTGAAATGGAGGAAATATGTGTTCAAGGACTTCGTAGAAAAGTTGGTAGACCTACGGTCCTATAGCTATAGATGGTTCAAAAAACGGACCACCAGAGCAACTTCAGTGGCTCGCCGAAGGAACCGCTGATGCGCTGGTGCCTGAAGCGGGGACCGGTGGTGGCGTGGAGATGCGGTGCCAACTGGAGCCGTGTAGAGGGAGAAACCCATGTCCAAGCCACTTGGGTGAGCTGGTGGCACGCGTTCGAAGACTGTGTGTGGGAGTTCAGCCTTCCGCGTTGCACAACTGTGGTCTCTTGACTGTGGCAGAGAAACCACCCTGCATCGACTGTGGGGCGACCTGGGTTGCTGGACGCGGCTGCCTACCACGTCCTGACCAGACTAAAGGATGGTCATCCTCTGGTGGACCGGGGCAGACCCGCGGGCTGTACATGCGTCCCAACAAACTAGATCCTGGTTGGGTAGGGTCTAGATCAGGTCGGCGGCCCTATGTTAGTGGACCCTGGGTCTGGTCGGTCCGACCGAGTCAGACCGAACCTGACCCAACCATACCCTTTTTGAAACAACATCAAAAACATGGAGGCCGTGTGTCCAATTGACGCACCATCTACAACTTGAGGACCCTTGAGACAAGGCGGTCCATTTTATATACTCTATGTGAGTTTTGATGGATGTTGGTGTATGGACGAGTTGGATCGGACTCAAATCCATCTGGGCCCTTTTTACAAAAATTCTCTTATCATACAGAACGAGCGTCCATTCGACACGTTTTCTATTGCATTGAGACCATTACAGCGAGATAGTACTTTGAGTTACTCTAAGTGGGACTTCATAGTGGTTGAGGTATGACTAATGGATTGGGGATAAGATCTTTCTGAAATCAAGCGTGCTAAGTGCGGGAATCCAGTGCCTGGCTGTGACGTGAAGAATGAAGAGAGACCCTTCATGGATCAACATAAGAGTGCCCCTTGATGGATCAACATAAGAGAGACCTTTCATGAATTAGAATAAGATAAATACTTCATGGATCATTATAAGAGAGATACTTTGTGGATCAACATGAGAGAGTCCCTTCGTGGATCAGTAGTAGCACAACCCGTCGTGGATCGGCCGAAGAGTGATATGTTGTGGATTAGTAGCAGAGTGACCCTTCTTGGATCAGTAGCAGAGTGACCCTTTATGGATTGGTAGAAGATCCTACTAATAGAATAATACGATCTATCTTTACAACTAATCATCTTTACTTATGTACTTAATGTTTTTACTTGTGTGAGCTGTGTCTTTTTCTTTGTGCTTTACCTTGAGATCATGCTTTGTGGTATTTTTCCTTTATTGATTTCTGTGAGACTTGATTTGGTCTTAGGGTCTCTTCTGAGTATTTTTGTACTAAAACTTGTGTGGGATTTTCCCACACCTATTGTGTCTTGTGCAGATGATGAACAAATTTGACTGGGACATTGGGGAGTCAAGCATAGATGGTGCTTGGAGGTGGATCGATAGACCCGTTGTGTTGCAGTGACATCTGACCATGAGATGTACCTACCCTTCAGGTAGGATCCTTGGTAGATGAACTCCAGATATTGTAGTTTTTTCTATACTTTCCATTTTTGGGGCTTGTATTCAGGCCCCTTTACTTTATGTCTGCACCTTTACTCTCAGTGGTGGTACTTTGTGGTGTTTGTGTTAATTTATTTCCTATATGGGTTTCTTTGTGCAATATTTCCCTGCCTGTGTGTATATAGCTTTAATGGAAATTCCTTCCCTTTTTCTTATATTCATTTACGATGCTAGTCACCATCCCCTGGTTTATTAAATGTGGGATTGGGGTAGTCACAGCATGGGCCCTAGGGGACATTTCATGACAAAGTGGTATTAGTGGGTGGTTGGTTCTATCAGAAGAACTAGGAGTCTATATTTTTTATGAGTACAATAGTGTTAAGTGTCTTGAGTTTGGATTTTAGTCTAGGAAGTCTAGTGTTGGTGCAGTGGCTGATGCATACATACACGAGGACTCTGAATTCTGTTTTCCTACTCAGTACACTAAAACACTAGTTGGATCTGTTTTGGAATTTTTTTTCTCTAAATCTATTTTGAGTCAGCTCACCAGGTATAACTTATAGACCGTTCCACATCTGTTTCGCTATAGGATGCCTCCACGAAGATAGCCAGCCAGGATTCCATTGAGGGATCACAAAGATGGACCACTAAGTGATGAGGTGTTAGTACAGGGACCACTTAAAGCAATAGCACATTTGGGTGGTGTACCATCACCACCACCACCAGTAGAGTAGTAGTTTCTACTAGCACCACCTGCTGACAGTGCATGTGGAATAACCGCATTTCTTGAGTTCTAGAGATAGATGACTCCATGGTTTTGAGATGAGACAAATCCTTAGGTAGTTGAGGATTGGTTGGCGGATGTTACATGGTTTTTTCACCTAGTAGAGACACCTACAAACCAGATGGTGGTCCTAGCCACTTGCCTTTTAAGGGAACAACAGAGATATAGTGGAGCTTGATGATCCGAACACATGAGAAGGTAACTCTTTCCTGATTGGACTTCGAGAGACTCTTCAGGGAATAGTTCATACCAGTGACACTACACTCAGTGCATATTCTTGAGCTACTACACCTACAGTAGGGAATCCTGACTGTGGACTAGTACTCGGAGAGGTTTACTAACCTCTCCCGCCAATCCATCAGCATGGTATGAGACCCTTTATTTAGGTCCCAAACCTTTGAGAAGGGACTCCAACGGGAGTTCAGGGCATTAATGATTTCACTCAACATTATGATGTAGGAAGGAGTGAAAGAATGAGCTCTACTGGTGGAGAGATTTCTAGCCGACAAGGAACTGATGATAAGAGCCACCACCAGGCCACAGGTGGCTGTGTCATATGAAACTGACAGTAGGTTGATCACATAGAGGCCTAAACGGGCCAAGCCATTTAGAGGATAACCCCAAGATGTTGGGTCGGTGGTGCGGAGATCACAAGGAAAAGGAGGTCAGCTGAGGGCTAGAGTTTGTTACTCCTGTGGAGGGTAGGGTCACATGTCTTGTGACTGCCCGAACCGCCACACAGATGATTAGCAGATGGTTGATGGATTTCCAAGGCAAAGGCAGAGGATTGAGCGAGGAGGTCTATAGGGTGGCAGACGTGGCAGGGGAGCAGGATAATTGGTTAGCGATGCCTGAAAGTTTCATGTAATACCTACACCACCCCTAGGTGATCCACCATGGGCTGAGGGGGCCTTTAAATAATGGTGGTCTCAACTTCTGGCAGAGGAGGCCTATGACCACGGAACTCCAGAGATGATTAGAGGTACAATATGTGTCTTCTCCTCCTTAGTCGTAGTTCTTATAGATACAAGTTCCAATCACTCTTTCCTTTCCATAAACCTCGTTCGAGGCTTGAAGATTCTGGTGGTGCCGTTTTCTAGATCCTTATGATTAGAGAATCCTACAGGTGAGGATTCGACGATTACACAATGGTGCCGAAAGTGTGAGCTTACCCTTGGAGGTAGGTTCTTCAGCTGGGATCTCATAGTAGTAGTGTTGAGGCCTTACGACATCATCTTAGGTATAAAATGGTTATATACAGTCCATGCCAAGATCGAATATTTTAGGTGCAATGTGTGGTTTTTCCATGAGGATGGGACCAGGTTTTCCTTCACATGCGACAAGGGAACCTCTGCAGCACTGGATGGACATTCTCGAAGCAGGGTACAGCTGATCACGCAATAGTTGGCTAGCCTCACCCTCAGTGTGGTGGATGATTGGAGTATGAGATTTCCTAAAGTGGTGGAAAATTATGTGTACATCCATCTAGAAGATGTCACAAGACTACCTCATTGTATATAGGTATACTTCTAAATTGAATTGTACCCAGGGATGACACTGATATCTACCCCTACATATCAGATGGCGGCCACAAAGCTCTGGGAAATGAGAGTATAGTTGGAGGACTTGCAGAGTAAGGGGTTCATGTGGCCCATCATTTCACCATAGGCAACCTAGTATTGTTTTCCATGAATTTATAAAGGGGATTGAGGCTATGCATAGACTTCTGGTGACTGAACTAGGTCTTTGTAAAGAATAAGTATCCAGTTCTAGGGATTCATGAACTCTTCGATCAGCTGAACAGAGGGAGGTGGTTCTCAATGTTTGACCATAGATCAGGCTATAATTATCTTCGGGTACAGGATGAGGACATACCAAAGATAGCCTTTAGATGCCGGTATGACCACTATGAGTTTTTGGTAATGAATTCATTGTGAACAATTCCCCAGCGGTGTTCAGGGAACTCATGAACATGATCTTCTAGCGTTACCTCAATTGTTTCATGGTAGTCTTCATTGATGACATCTTGGTGTAATCTGCGTTAGAGTAGGAACACGCTACACACCTACAGATAGTCCTAGATACACTTTGAGAGCACCAAATTTATAGTAAGATCACAAAGTTATTGTTCTAGATTCCAGAGGTCAACCTTCTGGGAAATGTCATCTTGGAGGCTAGAGTTGTGGTGGATCTAGTGAAGATAGATGTAGTGCTTACTTGGGAGCCACCCAAGAGTGTGACTGAGGTGTTGAGTTTCTTGGGATTGTATGGGTACTATTAGAGGTTTGTACTCGACTATCCAGTGTAGCATTAGCCTTTTCTAATTTGACAAAGGATGGAAATCCCTTCATTTGGATAGAGATGTGCAAACAGAGTTTCCTGTAGTTGAGATAGAGGCTAATGAGTGCCCCCTTATTGAGAATACTAGAATTGGGCCTTGGGTATTTAGTATTATGTGATGCATCAGAGACTAGACTAGGTTATTTCATGATGTAGAAGAGATCAGTGATAGCCTGCGGCTCACGAATGTTGAGGCAGCATGAGCAGAACTATGTGACCCATGACCTGGATTTAGAAAAAAAGGGTTCTTTGTCTTGAAGATGTGGTGGTAATACTTGATGGGTAAATAGTTTACCATCTACTATGACCACAAGAATCTTAGGTATATCTTCTCACATAAGGACATGAACTTGCGATAGTAGAGATGGTTGGAGTTCTTCCATGACTATGACTTTGAGATAATCTATACTTCTGGGAAGGGGAACATGGTGGCTAATGCTCTCAGTAGGAGGACTAGTTTGTAGCTGCAGAGTGAGGTGATAGAGAAACTAGCTGTGATGCAAATATCCTTTATCGATGATGATGGTGAATCTTAGCTTCAGTCTATGACTGTCACTCCCCAACTCTTACAACGAGTTAGGGAGGCCCAACTTGTGGATGTTGACTGTGAGGCCCGACATGCTCAGATTTCCTCCGGAAAGGATCCTAATGGATTTTTTATAGGTGGGGAGCATGTCATCATCTTTAGAGGATGTACCATAGTACCAGTGACATTATGAGAGGAGGTGTTGAGGGAGTTCCATACATCCCTTTTGGCATTACATCCTTGTGTGGAGAAGATTTACCAGGACCTCCGACATCAGTACTGGTTGTCATGAATGAAGAAAGTGGTGGCATAGTTCATTTCATGATGCCTCACTTGTCAGTAATTGAAGACCTAGCATCAAGTCCTAGTATTATTGACACAACCACTTGAGGTACCACAATTGAAGTGGTATGGTATCTCCATGGACTTCATGATGGGGTTTCCACACACATCTAGGGGCAACGATTCTATCTGGATGGTCGTTGACTGACTCACAATGTCAGACCACTTCCTACCCATCTGAGAGTAGGGATCAGTAGAGGGTATATGACTCCTCTATGTACAAGAGATAGTAAGAATTCACTGGGTGCCTTTGACGATAATCTCAGACCATGATTCACACTTTACATCATGGTTGTGGAAGGGGTTGCATGAGGCATTCAGGATTCGTCTATGCTTGAGCATCACCTTTCACCCTCAGACAAATGTTCAGATGGATCAGACCATACAGACCCTGGAGGAAATTATTTGTGGTTGCTTCTTTGATTTTGGTAATAGTTTGTAGGACCACATACCATTGGTGGAGTTTTCATACAATAATATCTATCACTCCACCATTGGTATGGAACCATTTGAGGCCTTGTATGGGTTGCCAGGAAGATCACCACTATGCGGGATAGACCCAGGGGACTCAGCACTCATGGGTCCAGAGATGGTATGGCCTACAACTGAGAACGTTCAGATCATGTAGGATTGGATGAGGACTACATATATAAGACATAAGTCTTATGACGACAAGAGATAAAGACCCTTAGAGTTCGAGGAGGGAGACAATGTTCTCCTTCAGCTGTCACCCCAATAAGGATTAGGGATACTTGGCTTGGGAGAAAATCTATCTCTAAGGTTGATCAGACCTTTCTAGGTTCTCAACAGAGTTGGGGAGGAGGTGTACCGACTAGCTCTTCCCCCAAAGATGCATCATATGCACAATGTTTTCATGTGTCACCGCTAAAGAGGCACTTGCATTATCAGTCGCACGTCATCAACCGGGGAAAGCTGGACATTGATGATGGGGAGAAATTTTCAGAGTTCCCGATGGAGACAGATGATCGACATGAGTAGGTCCTTTATAGATGTTCGATTCCAATGGTTCATGTTTAGTGGCAGCATAGGAACCACCAGGAGACCACATGGGAGTGAGAGGCTTAGATTCAAGCTCAATACCCCCATTTGTTTTATTAGCCTATGTTTTAGATTTTGGGGATGTAAATCCTTAATGTGGGGAGAATGTAATGTCCTAGAATTTCTATGTAATTTTATTTTAAATTATATGAAATTATTTAGAGGTTAAGCGCTTTGATGGAACGTGATTTTAAGCCCCAGTGAGCCCAAAATCAAATTTTATTCTTTTTTTAAGTACACTAAGTAAATGTGCGAGCGAGTTCTTATAACTTTTGAACCAGTACTCAGATCGAAAATCAAAGGGAACTGTTGAACTCAGAATGCTGGTATTCCCCAAGAATGGATTTAACTTTGACTGGAAAGGGTCAGATGGAAATTTTAACATTCAGACTTTTTGAAAAATAATAAAATAACCTAGAAAAATATATTATATTTTATTTCACACCTTTGAGCAGCGGATGGAGGTGCTGCAATGCGATGAAGAGGTGATGACGAGGTGCATTAAAGGAAATGCATAATGTCATGTTTTTGTGAATGTGTAATGATGTGATGTCGCAATGTAACAAAAATGTTGCGACATGTTTTATTTTTAATAACACGTTGGGGAAATTAGTTGGTGGAAATTTTTCTTATGATGGACATGGAACCTGTCTCTTCTTATCCCTCTGACGACAAATGATGTGTACAAACGCCAGTGGGATGAAGTCAAGAGATGGAGAACAATGATGAACACTAACAGAGCGAGGATCAATGATGGATAGAAGCTTCAACCCTCTTCAACTAAGAATCCTCAAACCATGTCGGGGGTTTAATTTTGTTAACGTTTACCCATTCTAATTCCTAAATGATGAAAGTGGATCAGCACACAAACTGGTTGATCTGTGAATCATGGATTACTGCGGGAGGATGTTTCATTTGGGACCCCTTTTGGGATTTTAGAATTGTTAATTGAATATCATCCCAAGCCTCCTCTATTTGAAACTTATAATGAGGAGGATGTAGGCCAACACGAAGAATCCCTGACTCGCTCTGCCTTTCTTGTTCTTATGTGTTATTCATGGCCAAATTTTCAAAATGTTAGAAAGATGAGTTCGAGGACATCACAGTGAAGGTGGAATCCATACGATCCCATAATCACAGACAGTTCGAAAAACAGACCACCTGAACAACTCTGGTGGCCCGTAGAAGGAACCACCAGCACGTCGACGCCCGCAGTGGGGGCCAACGGTCACCATGGGCAGACAGAGGCAGTGTTCTCATTGAAGTGCTATGGTAGTGTAGAGATGAGGTGCCAATCGGCACCGCGTGGAGGGAGCAGCTAGCATCTGGGCTGTTCAAGTGAATATAACCATATATTGTTTTCTTGAAAAACACCATTTTCATTTAAAAATGTTTTTTATTTTTATTTCTAAATAATTGATGACCAATGAATCCATTTTATAAATATGTGAACATAAAATTTTAATATTTTTTTATCCCCATTCATATCCTCCAATTCAAAATATATGTTGTTAATGTCACATAATAATATTCTAATAGTATTTCACTATTCGTTTATACTTGGTGTTGCGTGTAACAGAAGTTATCAATGAAATACGATTTATTTGAAAAAAATATTTCGTAAAATCTAGGGGAGTTACATTCTAACCCCCATAAAATGAATTTAAACTTATAAATTTTTCAATATGATATAAAAAAATGAATGTATCTCTGTTTCATTACATCATAAAGTTCTCAAGTAGCTTTTTTGAATTTTTGATTTCCCTATATAATGTTCACTAGGTGAGTAGTCTTATTTCGTAGCACTTTATCTCTATGATCAATGATTTATATGAAATGATTGGGCATATCATCCCTTGTTCTTGGGTTTGTGCCAATTTTGGTTTGAGAATGTGCATGTGTAACTGTTTTAAATTGGTTATTGAATTATTTACCTTACCCCAATTTCCCCATTCCTAATTGATTGGACAAGAATTCTTGGAATTGGTCATTAAAACTTTAGTTTTTTTCTTTTCTCTCTAATTGTTTTTTTTTTCACTAATTGAACCCTGAGGTCCCATTTTTACAATTAACGAGTGGTATTGTGCCCGAACTAACCCCCATATTCATAGTGGTTTCTTGAATAAAAAACAATTTGACAAACTAAGCACAAATATGTGATTATAGTGAGGCATGGATGATCCTCTTGATGGTTTAAGATCAAGAAATCAAACATTTAATGCATGGTGACATGCATAATGGTTGAAAAAACCCTAACGAGCATAGGAGACTGTTTTCTTGTGAGCGACAGCCCAGAATGATGATTTCTGGGTAGATCCACCTATTTCGACCATATATAGCACCAGATCTAAAGTGGTTTGAATAGATTCGTGAATGAGGATTGAATCTAGGATTTCAGAAAAAATATTGACTACACGCCGTGTTCAAAGATGAACACATGAAATATATCCCCCTCAGCAATGGTGGATAGGGTTTCATAAATGTTAAGGATGACACGATGTGTAACCTTTCTATACAATGGGTACCCTCTTCTATGGTTAGAAAACCTATGTAATAGATCACACAAGTAGGAACCTATGTGGGATTATATGTCCAGGAGCATGTTGTGCACTCGACTACATGGACCCGAGGACCCGCTAATGGGTATAGACAATAGAGACATGATCCTCATCCTAATTATCATGGACACGCCATGTAGTCCACCTAACTGACATATACTAGTACATGGATAGGGATCCATGCAATGGATATGGATGTCGATAGATAATGGAAGAAGACCACATTCCAGGTGGGTCCCCTCACACACCATGTATCCCCTGGTTCATTTTTAGGAAACTTCAATGTTCCAAATCTTCTTCATTTGAACTCATATTTTTTCCCTTGAGTAGCCTATACTGAGTGTTTTTCCACATAAAATGGGATGGTTCCCTCAGTTTTGGAATCCGAGATATGATGTGGAGTGTTCTAGGCATTAATATCTTTTGAGGTGACGCATGATGATAGTAGTGAACTGGAGATACAACCAAAGGATTATTTCCATGTAGAACCATCATACGTCGTAGGTCATGAGTCCTCGACGATTAGAGTGGAACCCTCAATCCAGGATGGGAATGGGTCCTCAAACTTCTAAGTGACACCCTCTTATGGGACATCTCCTAGGTCCTCAATGATTAGAGTGATACCGTCTAGCTGGGATTGTCATAGGTCCATGAACTTTAGAGTGTCACCCTCAAACCAGGCTGGGAAAGGGTCCTCAACATTTAGTGTGGAACCCTATAGTTAGGATGGGAATGGGTACATGACCTTCCGATTGTCACCCTACATCTAGGATGATCGTGCTTCCTTGACCATCGCAGTGGCACCCTCTTTTTTAATAGGTAATTATTCCTCTATCTAGATATTGTTCCACTAGACAATGTGACATTGTAACGAGGTTTGGTTTGACTTCTATAGTTAATTTGAGGAAAACACGTGGGATATTGAGAAACATTGATGGAATTTTGGAACTGTTGGCGAATCTTCTTCTTGGAATGAGTTGTGAGATGAATATCCCCTTACTCTCTTGTTTGGTATAATTTTACAGAGCATATATATATTCTTCTATATCCACAACTTGGACTTGGTTTCTATACTTCCAAGAGAGGAAAATAATCCAGGGATATGACACATGGTTTCTATATTTAGATTCCCATGGTTGGATGAGTATACTCTCCTAATATAGGTGGTGAAAACTTGAAAGATAGTTCTTCTAATAACGATGTTTATCTCCTTCTATTTGGATGGTATTAATTTCACTCTCTTTTTGGGTTGATCTATTTTCTTTTACTCTATCTTGCATCTACCATCTTTATCCTCCTATTTCATCTCTTACTACCCCCCCCCCATTATCATTCAGGGAATCCTACTAGGTATGTATATACTCAAACCTACAAGAGATTTTCCCACATGTGTCATGTCTTATATAGACAATAGATAGGTCATCCAGGACTACAGAAGATCTTAAGGATACTTAATTACATAGACCTTCTATAGTGGTCATATCTTGGGATTCCAGATTCAGCCTCTCTTAGCTATTTACTTTTTTAGTATTGTTAGGTTTGGACATATTTCTGGTTGGGCATGTATTATTCCCCTTAACTTTTTAGCTTACAATACCATACATTGGTATTTTCTAGAGGTTTATGCATGCTTGGTTTAATTTATTGTAGGGTTTCATATTTTACTCTTCCCCTCTACACTTTTACATCGAGATGGATATGTGTGTGCATATAGTTAATTAGGAAAATACCTCCCTAAGTTAGTTATTCCTTAAGTGCTTGTATTCACCCATGGACTATGGAGGCAGGCTTGGGGTAGTTGTGGATCCAACCCTGTCTTGGGTTGGGTCATGAAATATTGGTATCAAAGTAATATCATTCCTTAGGATGTTATTCGAACGTATCCCCTTAAGAGGATTTGGTAGATTTTAGGGAAGTAGTGTCAAAGAATCTCAAGTACAGCTAACTGGAAATATAATCCAGTGATGGTACAAAGACCAATGTATCCATCCATGATGACCTTGACTACCTGTTTGTCGACTCGGCATGAAGATACATTGGTTGTAGGGATCAAATAATACATGCATCATATAGGACTGAGTATTTGACTACCCTTATTGAGTTAGATGCCTATTGTTGTTATTATATATATATATATATATATATATATATTCTCATCTGACCATGGCATGTATTGATAAATCTCAGGATGCCTCCACGCTGGCAGCTAGCCAGGATACTAGACCCGGATCATGATGATGACATAATGAGCAATGGGGCCTCAGTTCAGGGTCCATCAAATGACCCCCTTTCTATAGAAAGGAAGGTAGAAATACCTACACCTATAGAGAATATGATCATTCTAGAAGATCATGATGTGGATGTTCATAAGCATTGCGAACTCCTGGAGTTCTAAATCTAGAGGCTATTGAGGTTCTTTGGAAGGACATATACTCATGTATTAGAGGATTGGATAGAGTCGGTGGCCCATATCATCTAGATTTTTCAGACCCCAATAGTTCAAGTGGTTTCACTGGTAGTTATACTTTTCCATGGATCAGCTGGGTACTAGTGGAGCCTTGTTATGTAGATTCATGATGTGTCTACACTCTCCTGGGATGAATTCCAACAACTATTCCATGAGGATTAATACCCATATTGATTTATCTCATTCCAAATCCAAGGGATTCTGGAACTTCAGTAGGGAGGTTTGATAGTGTCTATGTACACAACAAGGTTCACAAACCTTTTATAGTACTCCCTTTACATGATCTGAGATTGATACCTCTAAGCACAGAAGTTTGAACAGGGACTCCATAGAGAGATCTGTTCTAGCATAGTTCCCTTGTGCAACCCCAACTTTGCGGGGGTGTTGGAGAAAAATCTGGTGATAGAGAGATTTCTATTAGAGGTATGTGAGACAGATTGAGATGGAGGTGGGCACCATCGAACTGAATCATCTGCAGCAGCTAGCAGATGCCAAGCACTAGGATCGTTGTACAATAGATCATTTCCTGATCTAGTTTAGGAACATTATCAGTGGAAGCGTAGGGAACTAGGGTATCCTAAATAGGGGTGGTTCTTTTCTAGTGACGAGAATGGTCACATGGAATGAGACTATAAAACCCGATGTGCTGAGTAGCATAGGTAGATAGCTGATGGACCCCCCATGTCAGAGGCAACACCCCGATTAGGGATCTCCTAGGCGAGGAGAGGGTGGTTTCAAAGGAGGAATAGATGGAAGAGGAGTAATATTAGCTATGGGTGGTGGTCACCTCTATGAGATACTTCTCCCACCACCACTAGGTGGCCCACATCATGATCAGAGATTCGATGGTCAGGGTCGCATACAGCTTAATGCTTTGGAGGCCTATGATCCTACAACACGTTATATGATAAGAGGTATGATCTATGTGTTTTCTTATCTTAATTAATTATTAGTAGACATGGGTTCCATTCATTCCATTATATCCATACTCTTAGTATAGTATTTGGAGCTCCCAGTTGAGGTTCTAGCACAACAGCTTCGTCTTGAGGTTCCTATAGGGAATGCTTCTTCTTTATCTTTTATCTGCCGGTAGTATGATCTATCTTGGGACACTAGGGACATTTTGGTTATCCCGATGGAACCATATGATTTAATCTTGTCTATGGATTTATTTTCTGTGGTCTAATCCCAAATTGACTGTCACCATAGAAAATTCATATGCCTATACACTAAAGGGACATTATTATGCTTTTTTTGGTGAGAGAGATCTTATGCTAGGGAAAGAGAGTTTTGAGATCATGAGGTTGAATCTCATCACCCATCAATTTCTGAGTATATCCCTTGGTGTAGTAGGATATTCAAGAATATCAGTTCCTTCAGTCATGGAGGATTATATGGGTGTATTCCCCAAGGACATTTTGGGACTACCTCCAAGGTGGGAGATGTAGTTTTCATCGACTTGCATCCTAAAACTACTTATATATCTTCTAAATCTTTTTGGATGGCCATACCAAGATCCAGAAGCTACAGTTACAGTTGGAAGACCTTTGAAAGAAATGTTTCATCAGACCTAGTGTATCCCCCATGGAGGCTATGATGTTGTTCGTGAAAAATTTGGTTGAGAGTTTGTGGTTTTCCATGGATTATCATCGCCTAAACTAGGACATGATAAAGAACATGTACCATTTTCGAGGATTGATGACCTCTTTGACTAGTTGTGAGGTATGGGATGGTACTCAAGACCGATCTTAGTTTTGGATACCACCAGTTGAGGTTTCACTAAGAAGATATTAAAAGGTTTGCATTCTGATGTCTCTACGTACACTATGAGTTCCTTGTGATGCCCCTTAGTGTGAAAAATTTTCCCACCAGGTTTATGGGTTTGATGAACCAGGTATTCAATCTATACATGGATGAATTTTTTTCCTCATCGATGAAACACTTGTTTACTCTACATTAGAGTAGGATCATGAAGAGCACTTGAGAATGGTCCTAGATTTTCTTTTAGAGTTCCAACTTTATAGAAAGATCTTGAAGTTATAGTTTTGGATACATGAGGTTCAATTTATGGCACATGTCATTTTCTAGAATGGTTTAGTTGTGGAATTAAAAAAGATCAATGTAGTGCTTTCTTGGGAGCCAACCGAGAGTTTTTTAGCGGTGATGAAATTTTTTGTCTTGACAGAGTACTACAAGATGTTGGTGGCATATTTATCCAAAATTGCATCCCATTTGATCACCATGAAATGAAAAGGGAATCCATTTACCTGGTGTCATTAGTACTCGACGACCTTTTAGGTGTTGAAGCTCATACTGAAAAGTTCTCCAGTGTTGAGACTACTAAAGGAGGGTGTGGTGTTCATAGTGTATTGTGATGCCTCGAGAGTAGGGATCGACTGCATGTTGATGAAGCTATAGAATATTATTGCATGTAGGTTGAGGTGGTTGAGTCCCCATGAGTGGAACTATGAACTCATGACCTAGAGCTAGTAATAGTAGTATTCTCCCTGAGGATACGGAAGGACTTCCTTCTAAAGGAGCACTTTGCGGTTTACTCAGACCACCTGAGTCTCAAGAACATTTTCATATAGAGAGACCTCAATATGAGACAACAAAACTGGTTGGAGTACATACAGGACTAAAACATTGCGATAGTATATACTCTTGGGAAAGGGAAAAAGTGTAGCGTATTCCCTTACTAGGAAGTCCCAGTCTCTCTTAGTGTAGGAATATTTAGAGCAGTTAGCTTCCCTATAGCTAACCCTGGTGGATTAGGTGGGTACAATTTTTCTACAGTCAATGGTGTTGACCCCATCTCTCCAAGAGTGTGTGAGAGAGTTAATTCAGGGGGACATTAACTGTGAGGTATTAAATTATAAGATATCCATAGGTGACTCAAAAAATGGATATTAGGAAGGAAATAATAACATCATCTTGTTCTAGGGGAGAATAGTGCTTCCAGTCATGTTATAGGAGGAGGTGATGTGAGAGTTCCACACTTCTCCCCTAACTGTACATGCTGATGTGGGAAAGATGTGCATATACCTTCAGCAGTAGTTTTGGTGGTTTAAAATGAGACGAAGCATATCAGAGTTCATCTCTTGGTACCTCACCTGTTAGTAGGTGAAGGTTGAGCACTAGGTTTTTGAAGGTTTTTTGTAGGCCCTTGAGATCCTAGAGTGGAAATGAGATGACATATCCATGGACTTTATCACAGACATTTCACGAATAATGAAGATCCATGACACCATATGGGTGATATTTTAATGACTCTTGAATTCGGTGCAATTCCTTTCCATTAAGAAACATAGTTCGTTAGAGATTTTGGGGAAGTTGTACGTATGGGAGATCATTTTCCTTCATGAAGTGCCTTCAACAACTGTCTCTGATCATAACGTATGGTTTACATCATGATTTTGGAGAGGCCTATAGGAGGAATTTAGAACCCACATGGGAATGAGTACATCCTTTTACCCCTAGAATGATGGGTAGAAAAAACACACTATCTTGGTGTAAGAGGATATTCTTAGGGCATGCATGTTAGAATTCGTCCAGAGCTGGTATAATCACTTTTTGTTGGTAGAGTTTGTGTAAAACAATAGATACCTCTCTACAATAGACATGAAAAATTTTGAGGCCCTATATGGGAGACACTTCAGGTCACCCTGGTGCTAAATAGAGATCACTGAGACATCTCTTTTGGGTCCAAAGATGGTGTAGGTGATAACATAGAAAGTTCAGGTCGTCCTTAAGTCGATAAGGATGGACCAGAGTAGATATAAATATTATGTATATCACTATCATAGGCCCTTAGAGTTTGAGTAGGGAGGCCATATTTTCTTGAGAGTCTCCCAATGATGAGGATTAAGGAGTTTCAGTTGGGGAGGTAAGTTATCCCTGAGGATAATCAGACCATTAAACATTGTGCAAAGGGTTGGAAAGGTTTCTTACCACTTAATCCTACCCCCATAGTTAGAGAAGTTGCACGAAGTCTTGTCACAACTGAAGAGATACATGAATTATACTATGAACATAATTGAATGGATTGAGATGGACATAGAGGATGGATCCAAATTTTTGGAGAACCCAGTAGTGATCAAGTACTAGTAGAAGAAGAAACTATATGGATGGACCATCCATTTGGTTCATGTGTTTTGGCAGCATGGGAACGTACATGAGAGTTCCTGGGTATGGGAGATCCAAGTGAGGGTTCAATATCTTGAGTTGTTTTCTTAGTTTTTTTCTTTTTTTGGTTGAAAATTTTAATGGAGGGAATGATGTAGAGACTCGTTTTTCTATATTGTAAGACTTTGAAAAATTTATAAATAAATTTCCAGAGATTTCACTAAGAAGACATGTGATTCCGAGGACCGGTTCTCCCAGATATAATTTTATAAAAAAATTAAAAATATTTTATATTTTTCACACATGATACCTAAAAGAAAGTGAGATAACTCTTAAAAGAAATATCAAATTAGGAAACTGAGACCATATTTGAGTCCAAAATGTTGTTTTTACCTTAATAATGACATAAAATAGGTCATAATGGGGATTTCGAACTCCTATATCATTGGATATATGTTAAGTGAAATAAATAATTATTAAATTAATTAATTGATTCATTTCAGTGAAAAATAATACTCTATAAGAATATCTCCATCTTGATTTCTATGGGGTTATCTATATAAACCCTAGGATAAATCTAGATCTATTCCTCCCTCATCTATTTTTGGATCATGTCAAACAATGACACAACTCCAGATTTTATCATATTTGGATGTGACGAACACAACAGCTTCTCCCAATCCTTGACGGATGCATTCTTCACTAAATATTGATCCATAATCAAGGTATGATTCTCCAATTGGTGTTTTTATTCCCTTTTGGTTAAATGATTGTGTATATCCACCCATGTTCTTTGGTCTACACCAATTTTGGATGAAGGATGATCATATGTATAGGTTTTAAACTGGTTATTGATTTGTTAATCTAATGATAGATTCCCCGTTCTAGATCGATTGGACAAGAACACTTGGAATCGATCCTTAAACCTTTGTTTTTGTGATTTTCTACCTTATTTATTCACTTTACTCACCAATTGGACCTTGAGGTCCACATTCAAAAATTTCCTAGTGGTACCGAGCTAGATCAGACCCCTAAATTCATAGTGGTTGTGTGAATTAGGAAAAGTTATATGAACCGAGCATAGATATGGGATTGTAACAAAGAATTTATGATTCTTTTGATGGTTTAAGATCAAGAAATTAATATTTAAAGGCATTGTGGCATGAAAAATGAATGATAAAACCCCAACAAGCACCAGTGGCCATTTTCTGGTGAGCAACGGCCAAGAACAGTGATTTCTGGATAGATCCACCAATTTCAGACATAGCTAGTGTCTAATCTGAAGAGGTTTGGATAGACTGAAGAATGAGGATTGGATCTGGGAGTTTTGGAAAAATCCCAACTACATACCATCTTCATGGATGAACACACGGTGTATAGCCTCCTCAATAGTGATGGATAGGGTTTTAGAAAAGTTAAGGATGGTATAGAATGTAACCTTTCTA
Organism: Viscum album; assembly: GCA_963277665.1. Lineage (NCBI taxonomy): Eukaryota > Viridiplantae > Streptophyta > Magnoliopsida > Santalales > Viscaceae > Viscum > Viscum album. The sequence continues at coordinate 751,847,385 of OY728150.1, forward strand.
CACATCATCTACCCCTTCCCTGGTTGGAAAACCCATGTGATGGATCACATAGGTGGGAACCCATGTGGGAGTACATAGCTAGGAGCATGATGTGTACTCAAGTACATAGAACCATGGTTCAATACATGGAAACAACTACTAGAGATATGACACATGTCCTGGTTAGCATAGACACACCTTGTAGTCCAATTACATGGAATATAATGTTACACATACTGAGATTCATGTACAATCAAAGAGCACATCCAAACTATGGGTGGGACCCTACATTATGTGGGTCCCATAACATTTTGTGTATCCCATGATTCCTTTTTATGGAATTTCAAATTTCCATATCACCTTCATTTGAACATAGATTTTGGCTTGTGAGTAGCCTATCCTAAGTGTTTTTTCATGTAGAACACAATAGTGACCTATGTTTTGGATTTACAAATTTTATGTGGAATTTTACAGGAATTATTCTCTTTTGAGGTGTTTCTTGATGACAGTAGTGATCAGGCGATTAGAGTGGAACCCTATTACCGAGACAATCATGAGTCATTGAACCTCTGAGTGGCAACCTTATATGGGAAAGGTCATGACCCCTTAATGTTTATAGTGTAACCCTCCATCTAGGTTGGTAATGGGTCCTGAACCTTTCGAGTGGAACCCTTCAGTTGGATTGGGCATGAGCCTCAACCTTTAGAGTGGCACCCTCCAGCCCGGCTAAGCATGGGTCCTAGACCTTTTGAGAGGCACCCTCCATCTGGGTTTGGAATGGGTCATAGACCTTCCGATTGGAACCCTCTAGCCATGATAGGCATGGCTCATCGACCATCTAAGTGGCACCCTTCTATTGTATGAGGAAATGGGTCCTCTACCTAGAGATTATGCCCGTAGACTATGTGGAATAGTGAAGAGGCATAGATTTACTTAGATGGTAACTTTTATGTAGAATCATGGGATTCTTGACATCATTGATGGACTTTTGGAACTTTTGGTGACTCTTCTACTTAGGCTAAGCTGTGATATGGAGATCCCCTTACTCTATTATTTGAGATTCTTTTATTGATCATATATATATTCTCATGTTTCAAAACATTGGAATCAGTTACTCTCCTCCCAAGAAAGGTAAAGATTCATGGTTTATGCCATGTTATTTCTATGATAGGATTCTCATGGTTGTATGATTCTACTAACCAGCTATTGGTGGTGAAGACTTGACATGTAGTTCATCTACTCACCGTGTTTAGCTCCTTATGTTTGGAGGAGATTACTTTCACTTTTTTTTTGGGTTGAGATTTTCTATTGGACTGTACCTTCTATATACTATCTTAATCCTCCTTTTGTATCTCTTACTATGCCCCCTTCAGTATTCAGGGTGTATTATGGGGTAAGTATATACTCACCCCTGCATGGAATTTTCCTGCACATGTTTTGTCTTATGTAGATGACGGACAGGTCGACCATGACTACAAAAAATCTTTGGGATACATGGGTTCTTAGACCGTGTAAGGTTGGTCATAGCTTGGGATTTAGGATATGGTCTCTCTCAGTTGTTTTTTTAGTTTTTTTAGTTTGGGAAATATTTCTAGTTGGGTGTGTACTTTTATGCTTTACTTTTCCTTTTACACTTCCATACTTATTTACTATATAGAGGTTCATTCATGCTTGGTTTACTTTATACTAGTGTTTCATATTTTACTCTTTCCATCTAAACTTCTTCATCGAGATGGTGGTGTGTGCATACAGGTAATTAGGAAATGGCTTCCCCAAGTTAGTTATGCCTTCAACGCTATATATACCCCATGGTATATGGATTCAGCCTTGGGGTAGTTGTGGTTCGAGACCTGGCTTGGGTCAGGTCGTGATACAATATTTCTCCTATTACATCAATATTTCAAGATCCATCTGTTAAAAATAATGAAATATTATATCTTTTATGACACTCATCATAGATAACCTAGCATGATCCTTTTGACTCAGATCATCTACCACATTATTCGCTTTCCTAGGGTGGTTGTTTATTGAGCAGTCATAATATTTAATCAGATCCAACCATATTCCCTAGTGAAAATTAAAATATTTATATGTGAAAATATTATTTAAAATTTAATGATCAGTATATATATTAGACCTTTCTCCATAAATATAACGCCTCTATATATTTAATGTAAAAATTACCACAGATAACTCCAAATAATGAGTTGGGTAATTTTTCTCATGAACCTCCAATTGGTATACAAAATAAGCTATCAACATATCATTTTCTACATTATAACGAATACTAATCACTTATTTAATGTATCTCCATAGACTACAAACCCTTCCCCACTATAAGGTAAAGTATATACAAGTGAACTGAATAACCTTCTCTTTAGTTCCATGAATGATTTGTCACATTCATCTATTTGAAGGAACATAAATCCCTTATGAGTTAACTTGTTGAGTGAGTTATACAACTGAGAGATAAATTCTCCACAAATCACTGATAATATCTATCCAAGCTAAGAAAACTATTGATCTTAGTCACAGTGGTTCGTTTAGGATAGCATTTAATAACTTCTACCATTGAATCATCAACCGATGAACCCTCAATTGAGATTATTTGACCCAAGAATAAAACATTATGATTCCAAAATCCATACTTGTTAAATTAATCATAAAGATTTTCCTTCTTAAGAGTATTCCTTATAATTATCAATTGATCTTCATGTTTTTTCTTACTCTTTGAATATATAGGAATATCATATATAAATACTACAAAAAACATATCTACGTAATCTCTAAGGACTCTATTAATTAAATAAATGAATATAAAAGGAGAATTAGTAAGAAGAAATGGAATCAAAAAAAATTCATAGTGTTTATGCCTTGTAGGGAATGTTGATTTGTGAATATCCGCTTTCTTGACAGTCAATTAATGATATCCATAATGAAGGTTAATCTTAGAAAGGTATTGATCTCCATATAGTTTATTAAACAAGAAATAAATATGGGGTAGAGGATACTTATACCTGATTGTGATATTTTTAAATTCTCAATAATTAATGAGAAGTTGCATTGATCCATTTTTATTCTTAACAAAAAAATTGGTGCACCCCAAGGCAATGTAATTTGTCGAGCGAAGGACTTCAAAAGTTTCTCTTGGATTTTCTTTATCAATTGCTATAATTCAATCTGGGACATTATATGTAGAGTCTTTGAAATAGGTGTATCCATGAGTATGAGTTCTATTTAAAACTCAACTCCATGATTCAGTGGAAGAATAAGAAAACATTCTAAGAAGACATTAATAAAATCTTACATAATAGGAAAATCTTCGATGTTGAATTTCTCACCAACCATTTGAGATAAAACCCCTTTTAAATAGGAATCATAACTCTTACATTTGATGAAATTTTCACCATAATTTGATATTTTTCATCACAATAATTAAAATATCATAAGTTGATTCATAACATCCATTAAATATAAATTGATATGGGATTTATGTAGAGAAATCCAATCCATTCCCAAAATAACATATAATTCAACTAGGGGGGGAATAATAAGATTTTATGGAATCATATTCCCACAAACTTCAATAGGAGAAGAATAATGGATTGAGATGTAATCATCATACCGTTAGTTATTTTCACTACAAATTCAAAATATAATTATAGAGGTGTAATATTTATACCCTTACAAAAACTCAATAGATATAAAAGAGTTGGTATAATAAGATTCAAATAAGATAATAATAATTCTAGATTGGATGGTAAGTGTACTTTTCACCATGTTTTTATCGTATCCCTCTTTGGAAATATTGATCATAAGAGATTTCCCTTTGTATCACATCTTAAGAGGTTACCAAAATTGATGATCATCTTTATCCATTAGTTTTGAGCATTGGATAGTATAATTCCCATAATCATTTTATTTGAAACACCAGTGTGTGAGTGGTGAATTATGTATGGATTTATTTTTATTTTTATCATTAGCTAACTTATTCATATCACTTCTTTATTTGATTTCCTGATGACCTTCCCATCCACACTTAAAACATTTACTAGTCCCATTAAGATAATTTACACCATGTTTCCTTCTACACTTTAAGAAAAACGGAAATATCATATTCTTATCTCCATGATTTTTAAAATTTCATTTGAATTACATCATTTTTTTCTTATGAAAAATATGATATGGATAAGTAACCCCAACATCCATTTCCACCATGATAGAACATAGAATTATTTCCTCATAGCTACTAAAGTCTCTTATGGATAACTCTATTTGGAGACTTGGTTTTAATACATTAAAGAATATATCAACCTTACTTTCAGGTTAAATTATATTACAAAAAGTGTACCTCAAAAGTCTTATAAAAATTTCATCATTAGTACCGACAGATTCATCATTGTACTACTTTAGATCAAGGAATTATTTCTCCATTATTGTACTAAGAATATGAGGAAAGTACCTATTGAAAAATAAGCTCTTAAAATCATTCCACTCTATAGAGTAAATTTATTCATGTTACCTATTATTCTTAATATAATTCCACCATTAATCATCTTCACCTTCCAAATGATTGACAACTAAAATAAATTTTCTATGTTCCAAACTCTGGAGAATAGAAAATATATTTCTAGTGGTACATATCTATTGATTAGTAACTAGTGGATCAACGGAACCACTATTATTTTGGAATTACCTAATGAAGGGCTCAAAATAACTTTGTTACCTCATTTTGTCATTTGGAAGTTCAAAAATATTCATAGCTTGAGAATGTTGTGTGAGCATAACAGTGAGATTTGTCTTTCCATCTCCCATAACATTTGGTTTCTTAGGAGGAAAATCATTGGATTTTCCATCACATTCATCATTAATATGATTCTTGTTGGAGTTGGTGGCCTAGAACCAACTACTTTGTACGTTATTCCTTAAATATACACCATATCACATCATGATTGTTCTTCTACGAGACAATTCATGTGATAATGTCCCAAGGATATCTGTTTCATTAAAGGGTCATAGCGGATCCCTGCTATGTTGAGAACCCAAAAGTGCCATAACACTATTCTTGATTATATGTTCTATGGCCAGAGGATGTTATTTGAGGGACAGAAATATTACAGGATATTAGGGGTGAGGGATCATAAAACTTTGAGGCACCTTCTCATGGTTTGCTCCCTTGGTAATATCTAGGAAGATATTATGAGAACAAGACCCGCCAGTAATAAATCCAAATTTCATTGGATGTTCCTATATGCAAACGTGTGTATTGGTCCTTGGACTTTAATATAATTATTAATGGGTATTAAAACTCACACACTTAGATTTATTGATGAAAAATGTGACGAAACACTGTTCACAGCGAGGTAAGATACATTGGGTGCGTCACGAGTAATACTACATCAACAGATAATGCGAGAAAGGATTTGTCTCTTCTGTTCCATAACATAAGTAGATATCTTAGGCCCTTTGATGGAATTGATATAGCCTAAATAAATCCACGGCCATGGTAAGGAATGAGGGAGTTCAATTCCGGAAAGTCAAATAAAGAATAATCGAGCACATTTGTTGATGGCACTAGCATGCAACCCACTTGATTCGAGATATCATGACAAAGAGATTATATTACACGGTAAGCGGTTGTATGAGGTGAAACATCATTGCAGAATTAACTTCTTTTTCTATGGGTTCCTTGGAATGTTACTAGATGCAAACATTGGACTTTAGGTAGGCTCCGCCTAATGCCACTGGTAAAGAGGCCTATAGGGTCACACAATAAGTGTGTCCATGTATCTCAGTTAAATATTAATTTAGAAAGTTAAATAAAGATTATTCACGACTGTGGTTTAATAATCATTTAAGGATGCCTGGTCGCAATTAGTTCGACACTAGTTATTCGAGAAAATATTTTGTGGGAGAAATAATATATATTTATTAGCGAGTAATGCAGGTACATTTATTTAAGAAATAAATATCCATTACTCAAGGTCTAATAAATGTGGTGGAGGAAATAAAAAAAATTAAAACAAGATACACATGCCGTGTAAATTGAATGTACATGCCGTGTTGTTTTCATGGAAAATGAGTACACACCATGTATTAATGATTACACACCATGTAGTTTTTCCAGTCGGGATTTTGAGGAAATAATATCATTTTATTAAATGATATTTATTATAATTAGTGAGGGCGCATGTCAAGGAATTAATCATTCGACATGGGGGTTTTAAATAAGAGTTAATGAAATAAATAAAATTCATAACACGTTTATTTATTGTCATAACTCTATAACCTCAAAACCGATTATAAATATCCTCACTACCCCAACACTTTTTCAGAGAGAATCATTGTGAACAACAATTCTGGAGAATTCTCTCAAGGCCGAAAGAACTCTTTCCTCCAAGAACGCAATCAAGAAAGAGATAGATCCTCCTCCATCAGTTCAAGGCGATATAAGGCGAACAACACAAGAAAAGGCTTCTTCGTGCTAGCACCCAGCGATTCCTTTGGCGGTGTCCAGAGATATGTGGTGCATGTGTGGTTCAACTATAGAGAAAGTATACATATGGATTTTGCAACGCAATGAAGAATCACATCAGATCATGACCAGAGTCATCAATGAATAACAAATTCCATCAAAGAAATTATTTTCAATTAATTAAATTAATTAAAACCAACATATGATGATCCTGTCTTTATAGTTCTCGGACTCCCTCTTTTTACCCTTCTCTTTCTTTTCTTTCTTCATTATATTCCAAAGATTTTGTGTTTTATTATCATGACAGATCTCGGATTGAACATTGTTTAAAGCTAAAATTAAAATTGGGAAAACCCACCAATGTGCTTCTACTGTGCCTGGAACCAACAAGTTGTATCAAAGGGATCATATCATTTATTATAAATATTTAGTTTTTCATTGGTGATTTATGCATTTAATAATTTAGTTTTTTTAATTCAAGTTAATCGTTCATTAAATCTGAATATCTAGATCTATTCCTCCCATCTCGTTTCTCATTCACCTTACAGAAACACATTTTTCTTTTAATTTTGATTAAAATAAAATAGAGGAACTCATCTAGAGGATCCAAATGCTCATGTCCATAAAAAACCAGAATACATGGCGTGTATTTGGAAGTACACATCAAGTAGTCTAGGTTCCATGCATTGATTGATCTTCCAAATCAGTCAGTGTATTGGATCTTATCTATGTCATTTATGTCACTGTTTGTTGACTAGGAACAGGTGGAACACGGTTTCTGGATTACACACCGTGTGGTCCAACTGAACACGACGTGTAGTCCATTCGGGTTAGGGTTGGACCATGTACCTCGTACACGGATTCCCAGCTGGAAACCGTGTTACGCGGATACTACACAGTGTGTGTCCAATTGAACACGCCATGTACTCCAAAAATGTCCGAAGTACATCTACATGCCATGTCCCCAGGCGTGTACTTCGAATAGATGGGGAACAAAAGTACACTCTGTGTAGTCGAAACTACATGTTTTGTACTCATCCAATGTTTGCAGATTTGTTAAAATTTATTAATATATCACACAAACCCTTGAGATGTGTACCATAATGCAGGCGTAAAGCCGAGGCACAACACGTTATAGGTGTTTTTTATATATGTGTTTAATTTAATATATGTTTAAATGGGAATTCACCAGGTTGCCTCCAAGGTACATGTTATATACAGATATAATTTTAAATGAATTTAGTTTTTTAAAATTACGATGGATGAGAATCTTAAGGAAATTCACGAAATGGATTTAAGATAAAAGGATTGATTAATTAAAGATAATTAATTGATTCGATCGTTATTTATCTTAAACAAGAAAAATTAAATAATTGAATGCTAGTTTTATTTATGCATAAATATCGTTGCATGTATGGATGATCATGATCTAGACCAAGACCTTTTTATGTGAATGGTTTTTTTAATTAATTTATTTAAATTAAATTTTTTGGCATGTGATCCTTCTCCTCATTAATATGTAGGTCCTGCGTGCCTAAGGATTATTTTATGTAAAAACCCCTTTTACCCCTCACCTATATGTGAGATAAAATCATATGTAATGGATGGATCTCCCAAGCTAGTAGAGGTGGCTCAAGTCAGGATCCAAGGTGAAACCAATCCAAGGAGATACAAAGTTGGATAGGTGGAAAGCTGTAAACATGAACCTGAAAGGTTTAAGGTGTTTCTCCCCTAGGTCTTGGGTTAGTTTATCAACCACTAGATAAACTAACCAATAGAAAAAGCTTATGATCATACCATTTTTTTTATTTCTGTAAGTTGCATGGTTTATTTATTGTGCTTGTGTTGTCATGATCACACAATTAATGAATTAAACAAGCAAGCAAGATGGAACTAGAATAAAACTGGATTATGCGTAAATATTATCATAGACATGGTTAATCACTTAGGTATATCCCATATAATATTAAAAATCATGTAATCAAAGATAATAAATGGAAATTTACGTATAAGGATAAAATATCTCAAATAAATATTAAGTCGGTATAGCCTTCCATAACCTTGGTTAGAAATGAACCATGGTTCAAACTGCTGGACGAACCCTGGTTGGGGTGCTTTCAATTATCGGGGAATTATAATTCAAGGTTTTGTTTTGAATTGAATTGGTTCACATCAAGGGTTAACTACCATAATAGGACATGGTGTTACCATGAGGTAAAGGTTGATGAAATCCAAAATAATAGGATTTCAGGATTGGGGAGTCCACTCAGAGGATCAAGGAGCTGTGAGTTAATGTAGTTGGCATTTGGAATGCCTAAATAAAACCCTTCAAGTTGCATGAACAACCCTATTTGGGGTAATGAGAAGGGATATATGGATCCTTGCCACTAGAATATTCAGGAAACATAATATTCTGTAGTCAATGGTGAGGGATATTGGATTTCAATAAAACAGTGGGAGACTGATAAGTATTAATTTTTTTATTTGTCTCCATTTAATAAAGTAATAAACCTTTGATCATCTTAATTTGTATAAACGACAATAAAAATGACTTCAAACATATCATTTCAAACCATACTCAAGAAGGAAAACCTTCTCACCAACACCAATTTCCAAGAGTGGCAGAGGCGTTTACCCGTCATCCTTCGCCATGAGAGGAAATTGTATGTGCTGGAATAGCCTATTCCAGTTGCGCTTGGGAAAGAGGCCAGTGACGAGAAAATATCTCTCTATGCGAAATGAATGGATGATGCCACATATGTCCAGTGTTTCGGGCTATCTGCCATGTCTAATGATCTCTTGAAGAAACATGAAAACATGGACGCATAGAGCATGATGTCTCACCTTAAGGATCTCTACCAAGAGAAGGTGATACTAGAGAGATACGATATCTCCAATGATTTGTTTACAAAAAATCATGGATAGTATATGCCAACTGTGCCTCATATAGTCAAGCATAGCTATATTGAACATCTGGACATCTTACAGATTAAATTCCTAGATGATTTGCGTACATATCTCATCCTATCATCACTTCCCAAGACCTTCTCTAAGTTCATTTTCAATTATAACATGAGAAAAAATGAGAAGAGTCTATTGGAACATCTAACCTTAATTTTCCAAGTAGATAAGGACATGAGGCATGACAAACCTGTGGTCTTTTTGGTGAATAAGAAAATGAAGGACATGGAAAAGGGGCCAAAGAATTATAAATAGTCTGAAGCCCCTAAGAGTCGTCCTTCCAATAAGGGGAAGATCTAGAGGCAGGTCAAGGAATGGGAGGAAATATGTTTTGCATGTGGCAAGATAGTCCAATGGAAGAGGAACTGCACTTAGAAGCATGGGGATGCTAAAGGTGTGTTTGTTATCGAGTGTAATCTTTCCATTTCTACACATTGGGCATTAGATACAGCTTTTGGGGCTCACACCTGTATTCAAATGTAGGAACCAAGTAGATTTACAAAGATTTCTAGAGAAGAGGTGGAACTTAGAGCTTCAAATGATGCAAGGCTGTCTACGTTGGCTGTTGGTGATTACCACCTCTCATTGCCAACTGGGATGATTTTGGTTTTACATAAATGTTATTATGCCCCTAGTGTTACCAATAACATAATTTCTGTATCTTGTTTGGATAGGGATGGAATTATTTTCATGTTTTGAAATAACGGTTGTCTCTTTTATAAGAACAATGTATGTTATGGTATGGCACATTTAAATTATGGTCCATAAGTATTAAATTACGAAAACCAAGTGTTGTTAATCGATAACGAAACAAACTCACATGGCTCATACATCACCCAGTTGTGGAATCACCGTCTCGGTCATGTAAATGAGAAGCACCTGACAATGCTCTACCAAGATGGTTTTTTGGACTATACTGAGCTAAAACCACTTGATAGATGTCACGCTTGCTTACAAGAAAAAATGTCCAATCCACCCTTTGGTGGATAATGTGAAAGGGCCACAGAGCTTCTAGGATTGGTGCACATGGATGTGTGTGGATCATTTCCAGTATAAGCTAGAGGTGGATATTATTACTTCATTACTTTTACTGATGACTTGAGTAGATATGGATATGCATACTTAATGAGGTATAAGTCAAAATCCTTAGAGAAATTTATGGAATTCAAGAATTAAGTAGAGAATCATCTTGGTAAGAAGATAAAGAAACATCGATCAGATCGAGGTGGAGAATATCTGAACCAAGAGTTCATCGGTCTTCTATGGGAGTCTTAGATTCTATCTTATCTCACTCTCCTTATACACCATAGTGGAATGGTGTTAGTGAAAGGAGGAACCGCACCTTGTTAGACATGGTGTGGTTGATGATGAGTCATGCATATCTTCCATTATCCTTTTGGGGATATTCATTACAAACTATAGCATGCAGATTAAACCGAGTACCAACTATAGTAGAAAATGGAATTCCCTCTGAGTTATGGAATAGAAAGAAACCCATTATGTCACATACACATGTATGAGGATGTGAGGAATTTGTTAAGGACTTCTTAGGCAACAAACTAGCACCTGGGGGCATGAGGTGTATCTGTATAGGATATCCCAAGGAAACAAAAAGAAAATTACCTATATAACCCTCAAGAAAAGTAATTGACTGTCGCGAGAAAAGCCGTCTTTCTGGAGAGGGAGAACATCCTCAAAAGGGATAGTGGGAGAAATATTGACTTCAACGAAGTTGATGCTCAAGATACCTAGGGGTTGGTATAGGGAAAATTTCTCCAGGTCCCTGTGGAAGAGGTTCTAGAATCACAAGTACTGCGTAGGATCTCAAGAGAGGTAAGGGAACAAGATAGATTTGGTTTCCTAGTCACCAAGGATGGTAAATCATTATTTTTAGACAATGATGAACCGCTCTCCTATAAAGAAGTATTAGAAAGCTCCGAATCTACAAGATGGCTAGAAGTTATGAATTCTGAGATGGATTCCATGTATCAGAACCAAGTATGGGTTATGGTCGATGAGCCAATTGATGTAAATCCTGTTGGATGCAAATGGGTATACAAGAGAAAACTAGACATGGAAGGTCAAGTTAGAACATATAAATCAAGGCAAGTGGCTAAAAAATTTCGACAGCTTCATGGAATTGACAATGATGACACCTTCTCACCAGTTTCCTTGTCTAAATCCACAAGAATCATACTAGCCATAGCAGCTTACCATGACTATGAGATTTGAAAAATGTATGTCAAAACAACATTCCTTAATGAGAACCTTTAGGAAGATGTCTATATGACACAACCAAAAGGGTTTGTGACACCAGGTAAATAGAAACGGGTTTTCAAGTTGTAGAAATTTATTTATGGATTAAAGCAAGGATCCAGGTCATGGAACATTTAGTTTGATGAAGCCATAAATTAATTTGGTTTCATTATGAATGAATGTGAGCCATGTGTTTATAAGAGGTTTAATGGGAATGCGGTCGTTATCATAGTTGTATATGTTGATGAAATATTACTTATTGGAAATGGTGTACCAGTCTTAATGTCTGTTAAGGACTGGTTGAACAAGTGTTTCTCCATGAAGGACTTGGGTGAGGCAACCTACATTCTAGGAATCAAGATCATTCGTGATAGATCCAAGAGGCTTGTTGGACTAAGTCATGGTATATATATTGACCAAATACTAAAGAGATTTAGTATGGAACAATTCAAGAGTGGATTAGTTCCAGTGTCACATGGTCTACATCTTTCTAATAAAATGTGTCCACAGACACAATAGGAGAAAAAGAGAATGAGTAAGATCCCATACACTTTGGCTATAGAATCCATCATGTCTTCCATGTTATGTATCAAGATTAATGTTGCCTATGCACTGATCATGGTAGGACTTTATCAATCAGATCCAGGAGAAAAAAATTGGACTTCTGTTAAGACTATCCTTAAGTATCTAAGAAGAAATAAGGATATGTTCCTGGTGTATGGAGGAGACGAGGAGCTTGCCATCAGAGGGTATGATGATGCTGTATTTTAGATCGATTAGAATGTTATGAAGTCAGAATATGGATATGTTTTCTATCTCAATTGCGGAGCTATGAGATGGAAGAGTTCAATGCAGCTAGTTTTTGTCAATTCTACAGCGGAGTTTGATTATATAGCGGCTTCTGACGCAACCGTGGAAGCTGTCTGGATTCGAAACTTTTTCCAGGAGCTTGATATGGTGCCTAGAATTAAAGATACTATCATGTTTTACTATGATAATACTGTAGCGGTGGCTCTTACAAAAGAACCAAGGTCACATCAATGGACAAATCACATACACTGAAAGTATCACCTCTTGAGGGATTTCTATAAAAGGGGTGAAGTTGCAGTGAGTAGAGTGTCCACAAAAGAGAACGTGGCGGACCCCATGACTAAAGGCCTATCTCAGCATAAGCCTAAATATCATGTGAGAGATAGAGGGTTAAAAGTTGATAGCAGTTGGCTCTAGTCCAAGTGGGATTCTATTAGAGTTGGTGGCCTAGAACCAACTACTTTCTACTTTATTCATTAAATAAACACCTTATCACATCTTGATTGTTCTTCTGTGTGATAATGCATGTGAAATTTTTCCAAGGATTGTTGTTTCATTAAAGGGTCTTATCAAATCCCTACTATGATGAGAACCTAGAAGTGCCATAACATTGTTCTTGAATATATGTTTAATGTCTGAATGATGTTATTTGAGGGACACAAACAATACAAGACATTTGGGGTGAGCAATCATAAAACATTGAGGCACCTTATCATGGTGTGCTCCCATGGGTATATCCAGGAGGATATTATGAGAACAAGACCTACCAGTAGGAAATAAAAATTTCATAGTGTCATTGGATGTTCCTATCTGCAGATGTGTGTATTGTTTCGTGGACTTTAAGATTATTATTAATGGGTATTACAACTCCCAAACTTAGTTGTATTGGAGAAAAATGTAATGACAAACTGTTTGCGATGAGGTTGGATACATTGGGTGCATCACGAGTAATACTACATTAACAGATAATGTGGGAAATGATTTGTCTCTTCTATTCCATAACGGAAGTAGATATCTCATTACCTTTGATGGAATTGATATAGCCTAAATGGATCCATGGCCATGGTGAGAAATGGGAGAGTTCAATTCTAGAAAGTAAAAGAAAGAATAATCGAGCACATGGGTTGATGGAACGAGCATGAAAACCTCTTGATTCGAGATATAATGATAAAGGGATTATATTACATGGCAAGCATTCGTATGAGGTGACACGTCATTGCAGTGTTAAATTATTTCTCTATGGGTGCCTTGGCATGTTGCTAGACTCTGACCTTGGAATTTAGGTAGGATCCACCTAATGCCATTGAGAAAGAGGCCTATAGTGTCACACACTAAGTGTGTCTATGTATCTCAGTTAAATATTAATTTAACAAGTTGAATAATGATTATTCCCAACTTTGGTTTAATAATTATTTAAGGATTTCTGAAGGCATTTATTTCGACACTAGTTATTCGAGAGAATATATTGTAGGCGAAATAATATATATTTATAAGTGAGTAATTTAGTTGCATTTATTAAATAAATAAAGAGTCATTACCCAAGGTCTAATAAATGTGGTGGAGGAAATAAAGAAAAAGGAAAACAAGATAAACAAGCTGTGTACATTGAATGTACATGCCGTGTAGTTTTCATGGAAAACAAGTACACACCGTGTATTAATGATTACACACCGTGTAGTTTTTCCAGTCTGGATTTTGAGGAAATAATATTCTTATATTAAAGGTTATTTGTTATAATAAGTGTGAGATCATGTCAAGAAATTAATCATTCAACATGGGGGTTTTCAATAAGAGTTAATGAAATAAATAAAATGCATAACACATTTATTTATTGTCATAACTCTATAACCTCAAACCTGATTATAAATATCCTCAAAACCCCCAACACTTTTCTAGAGAGAATCATTGTGCACAAAAATTTTGGAGAATTATCTCAAGGATGAAAGAACTCCTTCCTCCAAAAATGCTCTCAAGACCGAGAGAGATCATTCGCCATTCGGTCAAGGTGATCTAAGGAAGACAACGCAATCAAATTTTTCTCCATGCTAGCACCCATAGATTCCTTTGGCGATGTCCAGAGATATGTGGTGCATGTGTGGATAAACACTAGAGGAAGTCTACACTTCGCTTCTGCGACGCAAGGATGAATCAAATCTCATCATGACCGGAAACAACAACGAAGGAAGAATTCCATCAAGGTAATTCTTGTCAATTAATTAAATTAATTATAACCAACATAACATGATCTTGTCTTTATGGTTTTGGGACTCCCTATTTCTACCCTGATCTTTCTTTTCGTTCTTCATTCTATTCCAAAAATCTAGTGTTTTATTATCGTGACTGATCTCGGATTGAACATTGTTTAACGCTAAAATTAAAGTTAGGAATACCCACCAATGCGTTTCCGATGCACCTGAACCCTACAATTCTTATAGGTTATTACTATCATCTAAAATCAAAAATCATAGTGTGATGTACAATAATAATAGAGGGAAAACTCATAATAATTAACAATAATTTATTGGATGTCTAAATAAAGACACCTTATTTTATCTCTATGAGACCATAGGTTTAACATAGGTCATGATTGTTACCAAAACATTAGGATTTAATTCTATTATTAGACTTATTCCTAGTTTTTTACTTGAAGTTTTCTCATCATTATTTTCAAGGATAACTAAACCTTACTAATACACCAACTATTGTGACCCATTATTTTCAATCATAGATATTTAATCTTATTAAATGAATATTCCATAAATTATATAACAATCCATGCCAGAATAATATAGGTCTAGTATATTGGGAAACTTAGATACATCAACAACTTGTTTATAAGTGAAGAACATAATCTCCCACTAAGGTCTTCATATATAAAACCCTTCTTAGAAATATCATACATAATACCTTTTTCCATATCTTGAGGAAAAGAAAAGATAAGAAAGGTTGATCTCAAATTATCAGTAAGGGTAAACAAGGGAGATATCAACATAACTTGATCTTAAGGGTATGAGAACATGAGCATACAATTTTAAAAACCAAACCCTACATATCATAGGTCATAATCATGAGTAGTTTATAATTTTGAGCATAAATATTGGTAGTTTATATGAATTTAATCATAGAGGAGTTAAATAACATGATCCATGAGAGAATAACATTAGCGTAAGACATGAGTTTGTGGCATACACATATGCATAAAAAATCATTTCCATTGTTGTCAAGGCTCACTTACAAGACTATCCCATTTATTGGGTTCACTCCCCAATCCACCATAGTAGTTATGGTTAGATACCCATACTATCATAATGGAAAAGGTTTCTTACTAAATTTGGTTCACTACCCATTCTGGTCCTATTTATCTCATGAGATATCAATCATGAATCAATGCAATGGAAATCTATATAATTCTAGGAACATATGTATCACAATGAAAATAAAAAATATGTGTTCAAAAGATCATAAAAAATTCATCATATTAGAACCCATGAAAATTAATGGGGTTTACAAACATTTCATCATAATATAACCTATGGAAAACAAATAGTTATGATTAACATTTCATCATTTCATCATAGCAGAACTCATGGAAAAGGAATGATATTCATAAAAATATCATCACCATAAATAGAAAAAATCTTGAGAAAGAATAAGGATTATATACTAGGATTATATCCCCTAGTATAGTATAAGTGAAGCCAAGGGTTGTTGTCTTTGGTGAATAGGAAGACCATTATAATATAATTAAAAACTTTTTGAGGAAAATACCCTTTCTACTTTGAAAATCAGTTTTCAAACATTAAAAATTCCAAAAAAAATTGAAAATAATTTTCTTTGAAAATATCCTTATAAAATCATAAATTAACATTTATATTATTAAATTATCATGATAATTCCAAATTCCATTCATGCCATATAAGTTAAATGAATACATTCCTTTCACATATTTGTAAAAAGTCAAAAATTACCTCATTTGGAAAAGGACAAGAAGATTCATTTTAAACCATTTTTAAAAGTAAAAACAGGATAAAGTTGAAATTAAAAAAATAATAAGATTATTTTAAAAAAAAATTGAATAATTTTTATAAAATATGGATGAGGAAGAAAATGGTTTTTCGACAAAAGAGAAAAATAAATCCGATTTTCATTAAAAATATTTTTTCAATCTATTGAGTAATTAATGTGAGGAAAAAGAAAGTAAAACATGTATTTTCAAGAAACAAATGGATAACAATAAATTTCAGGAGTTTATTTATAGTTATATCATAATATTTCATCATTATAAACATTATTCTAAACAATCCTGATAAACATTGCGATTATAACATAAAACCCTTTCCACTTTGGTAACTTTTGAATAATAATCCCCATGGAATAAAGAAAAATAGATAGATATTTAAATAACCATAAAAATAATAATCATAATAATAATAAAATAAATTAATTGGTATTATATACACCACATATAATAAATAAGCGATGAATATGACATGCGTCTCATAGAAATAAAAGTGATACAAAATTTCTTAACCCTGGGCCCGATTTCCTTTGTGCATGTTCAACCAACCTATATAATAAATATATATTTATTATAAATATATTATATAACCATAATAATATATATTATACCATATATGATTAATTTATAACCTTTTATGACCTATTTATTAAAACCTCTTCATTAAAATCACTATTTCAAGTGATCTCAACTTCGTTTTTCATGTACGTTTTGGTTCATGTACATTGATCCTAATTAAAAAATCAAAAGAATTTATATAATTATATAAATATTTTATATAATCATTATATAAAGTTTTATATTTATCCATAAAAGTATAGATAAAAAAATAAATCACATTGTTCATGGATACTATAGGTTGTACGTACGCATGAAATTTATTCTCAAATTTTAAATTGTGGAAATGAAAAAGTTAAATAATAATTAAATATTAAAAAATAATTATTATATAATATATATATTAAATATTTATTAAATCCATAATTATTACCATCCATGTAGAAAGTAAATGAAAAATGAATCACATTGCCTCATAGAGGGGGTTGTCCACACATACACACGAGTAACGTTAACGCTTTCCAACAGTTTGGAAATTAAGAAGGTGGATATGAAATTATAATTATATAAGTAAAATTATTTCATATGTATAATATATAATAATTAAAACTCTCATAGTGATAATCCATGAAATATGGTGGTGGAAAATAAATTGTATCGCTATATGGATAAGATAAGTCGTACATACACACAATCCATACTTTCACTTCCCATTTGATGGGAAATAGGTCGTATCATGGTTATTTTATAATAATTGAAAAATTAATAATATTTTGGACACTAAATTTATTATTTTATTATAATTATCATAGATTTAGAGGAGGTAAATCATAATTAAAAAAAATTACCAGTTAAATCGATTGCTTCTTCTTTGAAAGAACTCCTTTAGATTTCCTCTTAAGGATCCTAGGGTTGGTCTTTTGGGAATAATAAAACCTCTATAATGTGTATAAAGAATGTAATAAGGGTTTTGTTCATGTTATGGTAGATATATACGGCTAAGAGTGGTGTTATGAAGTGAAAAGAGGGGTGCACTTTTATATTTAAGGGGAGGGACACTTTTAAAATTTATGAAAAGTTTAAACAATAAAAAAGTCATTATCTATCAAAATTATTCAAAATGGAAAATAACTTTAACACAAATTTTCTAGGTTTTAAATAAAATTATAAAATAAAATTTAGATTAGTTTTGGGGATATTTTAATTTTTATCTTTATTATTAACCCCTTTATAAATTATTTTTGACCTTAACCACAATAACGACTATTTTAACCATAAAGGGTTATAAATGTTATGACAAACAAAAAAGTGACTCATAAATGGAAAATGGATGTTTTTTTCACCCATATTACACTAATTTTAATGAAAATAATATATTTAAGAATTTTTAATCATTTAAGAAATTATTATTTATTATAAAATATCATTTATGTCAATTTGGGCAATATTCCTTTAATTTGGAATTACGAGACCAATAAAAAAATGAAATTTGAATATAATTATTTTAAAAAATATTAATATTTTATATTCCACAAAAAAATCATTCAAAACTTTAACCTACTCATAATATATTACTTTATAATATCATTTATTTTATTTTTCTTTTAATTGGAGAGATATTGTGTTAGTGTTGCATAAAAATTTAAAGTAATTATATAATTACTAAAAAATAGAAATAAATTTATATCATGAAAATAATATCATTATTCTCAAAATATACATATATATTCTTTCATAACTATATTCTTTCCCTATGTGGATACATAAAATATAATTTAAACTAAGAAAGTGAAACTTTATAACATTCATTGCAGTAAATACTATATAGGTAATTTTCATTGAAAAATTTATATTAAAAAATTAAATTTAGATACAATGGTTATAATTTTATAATTCACTTTATTCAATAATAATAAAGTAAAAAAATCATGGCATTATCAATTAGTTTTAACCTATATTAACCTGAGTTACCCTTTACCGAGGTTATACATTTTACCATGGGGTGTATACATTTTGAAAAAAAATAAAAGGGGACTATTTACCAAATTTGAAAATTATAATTTTAAATATGGAATCCATTTTTTAAAATTCAATTTTTATAAGTGATGTTAATAATTTTAAAAATAAGTGTGTAAAATGCGATGAAAATCACTTTAAAAACATCATTTTAAGAATAAACGTTGTTTATTCTTATCCCATGAATTTAAAAAATATTAAATAAATATTAAATTTTTTATTGAATATAAAATATATATATCATTAAAATCATTCAAAAATATTGATTAATTCCATTTGTTAAGATAAAATTAAATACGTGCATAAGAATATTTTTTTTTCAGAAAAACATTCTTTTTTATTTCCAAATAATTTTTATTTTTATTTATAATTAATCAGTAACCATTGAATTAATTTTATACATATGTGACCATAATGTTTTCATAATTTAGTTATTCTTATTCATATCCACCAATCCAATGGTTGGGTGGTAACTGTCACATATCAATATTTTAAAATTATATCATGGTCCGTTTAAACTCAGTGTTATGTGTAACACAATCTATTGATGAAATTAATTTTATTTGAAAAAACATTTCATAAAATATCACAGTGTTACACCAATGTACTATGAAATGGTTTGGTATGTACTTTTTTGGGGTGTGTGTTTAGTGTATCTTGGTATTGACCCTGATGTTGGTTCGAAAGGGTGAAGATGCGGTAAATATTGTTATGAAGCATAAGACAAATTGCCAGACCAATGCAGGACTCACCAAGAATGACTATTGTTCAGTCATTATAAAAACATATGGATATATCACAAAAATTAGATCATCAATAATTCAATGATCCTCCAACCTCCCCAACATTATCTTCCTCCTCAAGTTCTCAAGGGTAGTTTCTCATGATTTTTCCTGTAAGAAAAGAACCTTGATCAAGATATAGAACACCATGAGCAACCCAAGATTGCATGGATAAATCCTTGAGATTAAAAATGAAGCAATTTATTACATGAAATATTAGTCTTTCGTTCAATTAAATATTCTTAATGTGGAGATTCTTCTGAGATAAAAATTAAGTTAGAGTGCTATATTCATGCATCTAAAATCATGAGGGAGCTCATGAAGAGGTTTGTGATTTTTATTTCTTACAAGTGACATGTTTTTGAAAAGGAATAAGATAAATTCATGAAGTAGAAGACTCAAATTTTCTTCGATGATATAAAAAATTGAATATATAATATCTTCATATGTTGACTCTCCATTTTTATCGGTCATGGAACATTTTCAGAATGAGTAGAGGCGGTGATCCACATCTAAAAATATTGGGGGACTAAGCCAAGAAGAGCTACTATTATTTGTGTTTCTCTTTGAGATATCTTGTTTTGAATAAATATAGTATCTCCAAGATTCCACTTACATGAATAAACATGAAGAATAAGTTCAAAACATTCATTAGTGTGAAGAAGATCTACGTACTATTTCAAGTTTTAAGAATACTTGAGGCTTGCATGAAGTAGAAATATTTGATACCATTTTAGTATTATATAAGAGTTCTACCTGAATACCTTATGGTTTTTTTGAATTATGAGGATATCATGTACTTTTTTATATGAATATGAAGGTGAAAGATAACACTCATTACTGGTGTGAAGGAGAATTTGATATATAATTATGAAATATACTTGAAAAAACATATTCAAAGGAGATAATGCTTGCTTGTGCATGAAGTATGTTGATTTATAATCATAAGGTATTCATAAAACAAATTTATTTTGATATACCTGAACCATTTTAATAAGACTAAATCTAAGAATATATAAGGTCTCATAAAGAGGTAGTGAATAGGATAAGAAAAGAACCTTATATAATAATAAGAATTTATTTATATTATAAGGTTTATTAATAACACATGAATTATGATTTATGAAAGAAGTGATGTTAAATAAACCAATTTGAGAATTCAATAAGAAAGTATCACTGAGTTTGTGAAATTCAAATCTTCTATAAATAATATCAAAAATGAAATGTGATTCTGTTATATAAATATTTACAATATAATAGATTAAAAAGGTGAAAGAGTTTTCAAGTTATTATTTGATTATAATTTAGGCTAGAATATTTGAGTCATCCCATTGATTACTATATTTCAGGTAGCCCTTAATTAATTTATATGTAATATAGCCCCATTTGATTTCTGTGAAATAGAGGCATCCATTTGACTACTGTATCCATATGATCTTTATTAGAGTAATTGGTGTATATCAAAGAAGTGTTGTTCTACATTTTTGATCACTTAATGAGGAGTAGCCTAAATTTTTTCAAATTTCAATTCAAAGTTATAGATTGAATTTTACATAGTTAGTTCATTGAAAATCAGTACAAGACCATACACCTAATAACACTTTCTTTGAAAAAAATTAAGTTGTGTGTGACTGGGATAACAACCTCCATACACTAGCACTATAGTAAAACAAGGATATAACCATGATTTTAGAAAAATCATGTCTATAAGTCACCCATATAGCCACAGGGGAAAACTTTCATGGGAAGGACCTATACCAACTGTTTTTGAAAACCATGTGAATAGGTTTCATGGGGGGATATTTTTCATAGGAAGGACCTATACCCACAATTATCTAAAAATAAAGAGTATAAGTCACCTTTATACCCACAGTTTTTAAACCATGGAATAGGTTTTATGAGGGAAAAAATTCGTTGGATGAAACTATATATGCAGTTTGACCAGACCATGGGTATATGAATTTTTTTTGGGAACATATACAAATAGTTTTGCTAAACCATTGGTATAGGTCACCTATACCCACGCCTTGACCAAACCAATGGTATAGGTTGGACTATTTTTTTCATAATAACAATAACAATAACAAATATTTTAAATAAACAAATATATATATATATATGAATATAACAACACAAAATGTGTTTTAGGATAGTGGTAATGTCATTGGAGTATAGGTAGAAGTTGTTGGGATCAATTCCTAGAGGATAATTTTTTTATAAGGGAACTATACCCATAGTTTGAACAAACCATGAGTATAGGTTGGACCATTATTGTTTCATAATAAGAACAATAATAATAAAAAATTAATAAAAATAAAATTATATATATATATATACATAATTACATATATATATTTGAACGTAAGAACACATAATTAATTATAGGATAGTGATAAAGTCTTAGGAGTTTGAGTGGAAGGTGCTCGGATCAAATACCAATGAAATATTTTTTCAATCAAGGACTTATACCCATGGTTTGAACAAACCATGGGTATAGGTATTTTCATTGAAACAGCCTACACCAACGGTTTATGAACAGTGTTTATATGTTTGTACAGACAACTTAAGAACCCATGTTTCATAAAACTATGGGTATATTCTAGACCGACAGTTTTTGGGGCTATACCCATGGTTTTTTACCATGGGTATAGGTAAAGATTCCATTATTACAAGGAAGTATTCATTTACATTGGGGAAAAACATAGTAAAAAAACATATTGTTACTTGTGATTTATTGTTTTATGTGCATGCTTTCTAACTAGAGGTGAAGAATGACAGAGAACCATTCCATAAATAAATTAGAGAGGTATAAAAGGGTATAAATGTTTTAAATTTATCAAAAAGTCATCCCACACTTCAATACCCTCTCAGTTTATTCATACCAAACATATCTTAAAAATTGGTATAAAAGGAATAGTTCCCACTGTTGATTGGATTCTCTAATTTAAACTCATTAAATATTTTATATATCTATTCTCAATTCAAAATTGTGTGAAAACATGGGTAATTTTTATCGACTACCAATAAAAATTATATCTCAGTAAAGACTATCAGGAATAAAATAAATTATGAATTGAGAAAGATAAAGATGAAATCCCTCTTGTACAAAGAGGATTCTAATTTAGTTTCCCAATGAATTATTCTAGAACAATATACATAATGCTTGAGAGTTAACGATATGGTAGTTTACTCCACTACCAAATATATGTTCAATAGTTCTGCCACATATATTGTTTCATAGATATATGATTACGTGGTAATGAAAATATCTTTTCAAATTTTCCTCAAGAAGATCCAAGAATTAGTGGTAGTGATTAAATGTCATATGATTTCAAGGATGAATCAGTTTTCACTTTGAATGAAGTGTTACCCTATTTTCCTAAGGAATTAGTAACATTTATCTTTGGATCATTCAATGTAATTAAGAAAGATATCACCAAGATTTAAGAAAATATAGAGAAGTTGTTGAATTCTTTTAATGAAATAATAAAATCCAATATTAAGCTCTCTAAACTAATTAGATCAAAAGAAGTATAGATAATTAAACATAAATAAACTCACCCTAGTTTTTAATACTGGGGGATAGATACAATTTAGGAGAAATATAATGCTAGTAAAGAATATGAAAATAAATACCATGAATTAGAAAAAAATTATAAATTCACCTTTGATGTCCAAAATTATCAAATTGAAATCAAATAAAACAAGATCATGGATCTTTCCACCTTAATGTAAGATAAACATAAAACGAATTATAAAGAAGCTATGACGATCAAGGAAGAATGTGAGGATATTATTAATTCAATGTAGAATGATAAATTCGAATTATATATGAAGTATCTTGAAATTAGTTTCAAAAATTAAAATATTAAGAATTTTCGAGTTGGGTCTTTATAAAAAGGTGAAATAAGAGTTGTTACTAATAGTGCTTCAACCAAAAAAACTTATAAAGAGGAATATTATACTAAAATACCAATAATTGGTGGAAATAATAAGTTTAAATCATTCAACATTCAATATAATTTATGCTCTATGTAGAAGGTGCCATCCAATTTAAATAATTTTACTTATTCTAATTTTGGTTCTATATATAGTAAAGGATTAAAAATCAAAACCTATGAAAATTTTGACGGAGAAGGGAAATGAAGATATAAATACCACATTTTTTGTGAATAAATCTATGTTTAAAACATGTTGTTCCACTAATTAATTCCATTATAAGAATAAAAAGAAATATAAATAAAAATCATTTCAATCTGGGTAGACAGTTACTCAAAATAAAAGATCATGATTTATTGGTTACTATTAGTGTTCTTGCAGATTCAGGAACAAGGAATATGATTTCTAGTATAACATGTCATTATCTAAAAACCAAAGTAATATTACATCATGGGGGATAAAATAATTAATAAATAAAATTACATATATGGAAAGGAATAATTTGACTCTTACTGGAATATTTTAAAGTTTAAAGAACCTCCATGGGTTTTGAAATGATTTTGATCACAATAAATAGGTATGAAAGTATAAAACATTCAAGAATTCCACTGAAAAAATTGATAAAAAAAGACCTCATAATCTATTGATTTGAGATAATATTTCATTTTGAAAAAATTAAGAAAATATATTTAAAAATACAAAACACAATAAGATTAAAAGGAGTGTTACACTAATGAGAATAAGCTAATTCTTTTTTGGTATAAGAGGTCACACTATGGATCACTGTAAGCATGCCATAGGCATCAAAATGAGTGGCAGAAATATTAAGAATCATAGGAGGAAACCACTCTATGAGAAATATAAAATGACTAAAATGTTAAAGAGTACACCTAAGAATCCATGTGGAACTACCTAGCATGCTATGTAAATTCTAAATGATATACTAGTAATTTGGCTAAATAATTTGAAAAGAAAAATAAAA
This sequence comes from Viscum album, assembly GCA_963277665.1. NCBI lineage: Eukaryota > Viridiplantae > Streptophyta > Magnoliopsida > Santalales > Viscaceae > Viscum > Viscum album. Next base: position 751,872,161 of record OY728150.1, read on the forward strand.
TTAGAAGAAACACGTATGAAAGTATATGATATAGAAAAAAAATATTACACGTGAAGAAATCAAATTTCATGAGAGGGTTTCAACAAATTATGAGTAGAAAATGTCAGAAGTACCTTGTGGAAGGTGAAAAGGAGAGGACATACCTCTAATGATTGTTTGTTCCTAACATCTACCTAAGAAGAAATACTAAAGAAGAATCATGAATCACTAGATGATGAATTTTCCTTGATGGATATTGTAAAGAATAATATTACCCATAAAGAAATTGTTGAAATCAAAGACACCATTCTGTTTAAAACATCCAAGAAATCAAAAAAAGCCTAGATGAAGAGTTCACCCTCACATGGAGGATAAAATAAAGAAGTTTCATGGTTGAGAAACAATTCTTAGCCCTGTTTCATTCACTAAAAAGAAAATGAGACCCACCTTACTCCTATCTATATTTTTTGTTAATTACTTGTAGGGATTTGAATATCATTCATATATTCCAGTGAAGAACTAATGAATAAATTATATTACTATATCTACATTATGGAATATTCATTCCACATTTTATATAAGCCACCATCTTATTTTTCTCTTCAAGAGACGACTTTGCGTATGGTTTTTATTTGATACCAATTGTTTGCAATGTTGGTTAATGGAATGTCAATATGTTGATGATGTTAGAAAGAAGTAAGTTTTTGAAGTATCTAATATATAAATGATTAATAAAAAAGTTAATGTTGCTTAGATAAATGGATGAAGATGAAAGTACACAAGTATTATTATCTACAGTAATCTGAGTTCATATATTTGAAGATTTTTGACCTATTATTAATGAAAATAACATGTGTAGATAAACTAGGAGTGTGAAAATGTTTACAATATGATTAAGAAGAGACATTGAAGAATTCCCAGTAATATAAACATTAATTTCATGTGTAAAGGATGAAGAGAATTGTTGAGTACGTTGGTTTGGAATTATATATATTTAATTATATGTACCTGATGTTGAATATATTGATAACTCTCCCTATGAGAGAGTAAAAAAATATGGAAAACCATAATCCATCCAAGGACCACATCAACCATATATGTGGGACCCTAGGGTCAACCATGTGGGAGGCAGTCTACTAGGCCATCCTATAACAGCCAGAAAGGGGTGCATAGAGCCCGTAGGAAGTGCATATAGAATTCATGAATAGCACTAGAAGATGCATATGAACGAAGTGCCCAGGTTTCTTGGGTAGTCCATACAAAGGTGTGGGTTTTTTTGTGTAGGGAATGAGTGAATGTGTGTTTGGGTGCCAACCCTGGATCCTTGGATCAATGTTCTAATGAAACAAATTGATTTATTAAGAAGTTATTGACTGCACTAAATCTTGATGTGGTACAGAGAGTAGAGAATATACCATTACTCTACTAAAAATATATGTATACAAGTTTCACTATCCAATATTCATTAATCTGATGATCCACTGAGCTCTATGACTTAGTCCTTAACCACCCATATCCCTCGACATAATCCTTCAGTTTTGATCATATCTAGTTTTCAAACCAAGATCTACAGTGTTCATATCTCATCATATTGAGTCATAGAGTACCATAAAGATCACCATGAATGAATGCTACACTTTTTATGAAATCAAGTATATGAGGGAAATGTGTTGAATGAATACAAATATAGTTGCAGGAGGATGTTCGTGCCTCTGTAGTACACATATGAGTTCATGATTCTAAAAAGGGAAGGATTATGCACTTATTATTTCTATTATGCATAATATAATCCCATAATAGAAAATGACATTATTTTCGGCATCAAGTGAAGAATAAAAATAATGAAACCCACATGAATAATATTTGAAAAATAATAATTATTGATATTAAAACCATTTAATCGACATGGCATATTTTCTAGGAGGATGAGTTGGAAAATTGAAATGGTTTAAGGTAGTGGTACTACCTATAAATATCTGATCATCCAAGATGAGAGAGTTACAATTTCGCACAACTCTTTGATATCTCTCATTCCTCCTCATGGAAACAAAGAATTCAAATACTTCTAATTGTGAAAAATATAGATATCCATGAGCCTCTTGACTAATTGAACAAGGGGAGTGTTGTGCACTTGTTTTGTTGATGAATTTAAAATAATCACTATGATTCCATGAATAAATTCTATAGAATCTTGATTTTTGATACTCACACTCAAGAGAATAGTGTAGGGATAATGATACCACACTATTGAGTTTATCATATACTAATAATTTTTTAGAATAATTTATTATGAGAGATAGTGCTTGAGTTAATTAATCTCACTTTTTCATGCAAAGGAAGTGTTTTGAAATTAAAACCTTATGTTAACGAATAATACATTAAAACTATGTATAGAACCTATGTGAATAACAATATTGGGGCCTCAAACTTTTGAGAATATGTTTTCAATATAAATATAAATTTTAAATTAAGAAGATTCAATTTCATGCACATGCATTCATGAAGAGCTTCATATATATGCTTTGAAATTTAATATTTCATTCACAATGTTTCATAGAATATGGATAAATAAATTGATAAGAAAAGATAACACGAACTCAAATTTAGTTTTCACTTTAAAAATTATTAAGTTTCATGTAATTGATAATTTGATACTATAATTTAATATCTCATATTTTTGACTGATTTAATGGATGATAGTTATAATTTTGGTCAAAGATGAATAAAGAAGAACTAATACAATAATAATTTTTGATATTGTGTAATAAGGAAAGAGAATACGTCACTACTACACTATTTCATAATATTGTGGGCCAAGGATCATAATCAGAAGAGACTGGCCAATATATATTCTGTTGATTATCATTTGGGATGACGCAGAATTATGAGATATCTAGTCCACTATATATTCAAATCAATCTGATTGAAGAAGATGTAATTGTGATAATTCTTAACTGAACATTCATCATTTCAATAATCACAAAATTATTTCTTGATTCTGGTGAAATTTAAATAATAATAACGAGAAGTTAAGTCTTTTATTCACTGAAGAAGAAAGGAAAAAGAAGTATCATATTAGTTTTCTAATGTCAATTGAAGAATGAAATTTTCTTGCATCCTGTTGTGCAAGTAACAATGCGAAGAATAAGTAAGTGGAAGAATAAAGCAGCACTGTGACATACAATAGAGATCTCATTTTGTGTAAGACATTTTTTTTGTTAAAATTCACCTTACAAAGAGGGTGAATATTGTCTTCTTAGGTGGTATAAATCACCAGCAACAATATGTAAAACTAGCACAACCATTTCACAATAGTGAAACACAAGTGAATGGTTATTTATTTATTTTTTTATAACCATGTGAAATGATTATTTTCTTGTGGTTTTATTGTATTGTATTATTTCCCAACGATTCCAAGGGTTATCTACTCTTATTCAGTAGTGAAACTTATAAAAATATTGTTTTCCATATTTATATTCTTTCATATACTTTCTTATGATATGGAAAAGATAATAATATAATCAATATCCTAATTGGTCTAGAGGTAAAATGGATAGATGTTATAATTAGTGAAAATTTTCCTAATACAAAATCACCCATCCTTTCATATTTGAGATTATCCTGAAGTTTTCCTCTTGTATTGGTAATAGATCTAGGGTACACCTCTACTATGTTGTATGCATTACAATTATTATCTTCTGACTATTTCATTTTATTTCCTATGGTAACAATGAAGTTCACTTTTGGTGAAGATTCAATTATAACTGAGAAGAATTCTATTTTTTTTCAAGACCATGATACATAGGAGAAATAAATATGAAATAATGATGACGAATAGACTATCCTTATCTAAATAATAGGATGTATCGATTTTATATGGAATTCCAAGATTGAAGACAAATCAGGCATAGAAAGTGAAGAGTTGGTGACTCGTGTTTCCACTAAGGAGAAGGAAAACATTCCCACCCCAAGTGAATATGGAACAGTAATTTATCATGAGGATTGTAAAAATTATTCTATAAACTATCCTCAATTCGATGATTCTAGCATAATTGATGACAATGACCAATATAAAACTTATCAAGATATATTAATTGATATATTTAATGATATTATGCATTATGTTCCAAAAGAAACAATATATATTCTTTGTGAAGTATTTAAAATTATATAGGAATATATCACCCATATGGAATAAGAAGTTGATAATATGGTACTTGAATCTTTGTTAAAAACATTTATGTTGTATAAAGAGGAAGTTGAAAGAATTAAAAAGTATTATAATGAGAAGATGATTATGATTTTATATTAGAAAATCATCTCAATATAAAATGACAATAATTTGAAGTTTAGTTTACCAATCTTGAGAAGACACATATTGAGACTTCACAAAAGTAGGAGATAGTTGCTGATACTACTCAATAGTCAATATAGGATTCTAAGGTTGAAATACCTCCAACATGTGTTAAGAAGATCATGACTTTGTTAAATGATATATCGTAAATTGTTGTGAAGAAAAAGGTACCATCCATACGATCATATAATAATTTTTGTTAATATGTTATCATGAATAATAATGATTTGATAAAAAATTTATACAAGTATGGATGAAGAAAGGTGATGAAAATCATACCACCATGACAAGGGTGGATGGTAAAAAGGTTATGCGATTTTATTACCCATGAAGAGCCCAAAAAGCGATAAATAAGATCTAAAAATTTCATTGACAAGAAATAAGAAGATTATAGTTTCTTGGTAAATGTTGGTGCTTACACATATTTGTAAATTGTGTATTAGATTTTTGGTACAATCCTTTAAATGAAAAGAAAAAATGTATCCCGTGTTATGGGGGTAGGCTAGGGATGAATAACCAATATACACGGATTAATAAAAATGAAAATACTTAAAAACCATTTGCAAGGATTAAAAATATCTATGATGTATGCTTTGGAAGTGGTAATAATATTGGTGCATTCTCATATCAACATGTATCCAAAGATTATGGGAAAATAAGACCACATAAGTTGGATAAGAAAGAAGTTTTAACCTTGAGAAGAAATAATAATAATGTTATAAAAAAATTTCTCCCATGATGGAAAGTAATATGAACTTGGATTCTAAATCCAAGAAGTTGGATAAAACCATGAAATTCAAGAATACTAATAAGAATAATTACACTCATAATAAGACAATTGGATGATCCAAACTTAAATCCAATGATTCTAATGAAATGTTAGTTATCTAGATAAAATATTTGGAAAGGATAAGGAAAGTGGAAGAAGCCTAGAAAAAGAATAGTGAAAAAGGAAAATAAAATATTCTATATGATTAATTCAAAGTACATTATAGTTTTTTAACAAAATAAATCTCTTGTGTTTAAGAAGTTCTATGATAGAGATATTAGAAAAATGGTCATATTGAAAAGGTTTTTTTAACCATTCTACCAAAATAATAATAAATAATTAAAAGGGTTAAGAATGTATCATCCATGAATTTCTTTATGAAGAAAAATTCTCCAAACAAAAATATTAGAATATGAATAGATCAATGCTTCTGCAGCATAAATCAAAATAATAGTTCAGATGTGAAATCATGAATTCTGGAGTAAATGGTGTAACTTGGTCAAGAAAAATATATAAACATTGATGTTTACATTGAGAAGAACAAAATTATCCAACTTATTCCATTAATATCTCTGTATTGTATTTGTAATTATTATTTAGGGAATTGAATTTGAAGACAGTTATAAAAGGAAGAACCTAAGAAGTAATGTTTTCTATCAATTTTTGATGGAAAATTTGAATAATCCATCATACTTTAATTATTCATCAATTGGTATTCAAATAAATATATGATAGAGGATCATATTTTATGAAGATGGAGAATGTTTTTTCATATCCTAAAATAAAAGTATAAAGAAGATATCATCTTGGTTTGATCTTATATTTGGTATATTGAAGAAAAATTATTGAAGGAAATCATTCTTTGTAATGATTTAGAAGATGTAAAATCTAGAAAGTCACAAGTTGAAGATCCATTTTTTTGTATTCTATATTTTATATAATCTTGAAATCCATTCATGAAGATATTCACAATTATGATGATGAAGAGTATTTCTCTTAAGGGGGATACAAATAAAGGGAAATGAAGAAGATGAAAGAATAATTATTTGAATTGGTATAAAATATGATTATTCCAGAAATGTCTTTAACATCATTTGATTGGAAAATATATTTTTTTCATAACCTCTAATCCATGGTTATAAAAAATATATAAACTTAATATAGGGGAATTTGGGTAATTTAATTAATCAATGGCCTGATAAAAGTGGAATTTTTGAAGTGGTCTAAGGCGTCTTGTCCTGCTTATTACACTTACATGTTTTTGATCTAGCTGTTGAACTGAGTGTAAGAGTTTTAGGTTGATCTTTCATACAAAATTTTAATATTTCATTTAAGTATATTCATCCAATAATAAAAATAAAAACCATTGAATATAATTATATGGGTTCTCATTTCATGTGGTTTCATGATATGTTGGTAAGAATAATGTTTTCTATCTAAATCAATTCCTCTTGTTTTCTACATCATGCTTGGATCACATAGACTTATTGTGAAATGATGGATAAAAAATTACTTAAGTATATACTGATACCATTTACCATGAACTTTTTTATTTATTATCAATAAGGGGGAGAAAAAGTTAAATGAAATTTTAGAAAATTAAAGGGGAGAGATTCAAATACTGGAATATTCATTTGGATATAACTTTGAATGTATTGCTAATAAAAAATTAGGAGATTGAATATCCTACTTTGTATATGATTCGTATGTGTTTTCAATGGTTGTTATTGGTTTTTCACGGTGGTCAATGAAATGAAAATATTTCATTAACTTCAATATGTTAAAGTAGATAGAAAGAATGTATTTGGTGAAGTATTCATGATATCCAATCATGATAACAAAGTAAATGTTTATTAGATAAATGGATAAAGAAGAAATTACTCAAGTATTATTTTCTTAAGGAATTTATTTTTGAAGACTTTGAGTTTATAACTCTGACAATTTTTGAATTGTTCTTAATGAAAAAGTTTTGTGTCAATTTAACTAAGAGATTTATAACCATTTAAAACATGATGAAAGGTTACATTGAATAATTCCATAAAATATAAATATTTATTGGATGATGAAAGGATGAAGATAAATTATGAGTAAGTTGGTTTTTCATTTTATATTTAGAATTATATGATTATTTTGTTGAATATTTTTCTAACTCTCATTATCCATGAGTGCCAAAAAAAATACGGTCAACTGTAAGACAACCAAGGACCACCTCAAAAATATATTTGGGACCATAGGGTCAACCACATGGGAGTAAATCAACTTGGCTATACCATGGCAGTGGGAGAGGAGAGCATAGTGCCTAGAAGAAGGTCTTGGAGGGAGTACACATAGCTCTAGAATATATATGCACATAAAAATCTTAGGGTTCCTGGGTGGATTTTACAATGGAGTGCTGCATACCATGAAGGGTGTGGGTGAATGTTTATGCATGCTGAACCCAATGTTGTGGTTCTAAGCACTAATAGAATAGATTTAGTTATTAATAATAACAGGATTGTGATGGAGTTCTATATGGGATATAGAGAGGAGTGGGGACTATTAATCCACTAAAAAGATACACATATAATCTATGACATCGAATATTCCTTGATATGATGACCCACTAATCTACACAACATCATCTTCATCCTACCATGATCCTCGATGTAATCCTATTGTGTTGATCATCTCTGGAAGTCAATCCAAGATTTAAGGTGTTAATCTCTAATCACATTGAGACAAAGCACCATATAGATCATCATGAATGCATTCAATTCTTTACATGAAATAATGGGTTCAAGGAACATGCAATGGATGAATGAAAATGTAGTTGTAGAAGGATGCTCATGCATCTGTATTTTACAAATGAGTTCATAATTATAAAAATGGTTCATGCAATTATTATCACAAGAACATGAGGAATCATCGCATAAGAAAATACGACCTTATTTTTAGCATCAAGAGAATATTACAAATAAGTAAACCCATTTTAATAATATTTTAATGAAAATATCTTTAGTGATATTAAAATATTTGAATCAGAAAAACATATTTTGTGGGAGGAGGAGTAAGTGAATCATAGTGGGTCAAGGTAGTGGTACAACCTATAAATATCTGAGCATCCAAGCTGAAAGTGTTTCTGCTACTTTTGAATCATTTAGAGAAATAATTTATCCTCATGTAAACATAGGATTCATGTGATTTTACTTGTATGAAAGGAATATAACCCCAAGACTCTTATATATATGAAGTAGGGGAGTTTTACAAACTTTTGTTTTCAAGAAGAAGTTTCGTGAATCACTCTACTTCCACAAAGAAGTTCCTGACCTCTTGATTTTTGTTTCTCACACTAAAAAGACTCATAATGTGATTAGGATACAATGTTATTCCTTTTTTTATATAATCATCTTTATCATGAAGATATTATTATGTGATCTAGTGATTGAGTTAATTATTTCAACTGTGTTACATCAATGAAGTGTTCCACATATAAAACCTAATGTGAAGGAAGAATACATTGATCCATTGTATAAATCCAAAATGAAGAAGAAAGTAGTGTCCTCACACTTATGTGAATACATGTTGAGAGAAAAAATAAAATATATGATAATGATGACCCATTACATGAACTTTCATGCATATAGAGAATGAATTCATAATCTTTTAGATTTATTATTTTAGGAACAAGATGTCTTACAATGTGCATAGATAAATTGATAAGGAAAGAAAATACACACTCAAATTAAGTTTTTAATTTCAAAAATAATAATTTTCTCCTAATTAATAATTTTAAAATAAAATTTAATATCTCATATTATTGACCAATTTTATATCTACGGTTTATCATGTGGGTTGAAGAAGAATAGTGGAGAACTGATAAAATAACAATCATTGATATTATGAATCAATAAAAGAGAATAAAGCACTACTATACTATTGAAAATTATTTTGTGTTTGATATCCCAAGAAAAATAGAGTGTACATTTTATATTTAGTTGATTATAATTCGGTTTAAAGAAGAATTTTGAAATATCCAGTCCACTACACAATCATATCATTCTAACTGAAGAAGAAATAATTATGGTAAAGCTGAACTGAACATTGATTATTTTAATAATCACTAAATTATTTTGTGATTCGAGGGAGATTTTAAGAAAAAGACAAACCATAAAAGTCTATTCATCCCTTAACAACAAATGAAAGAGTATCATATCATTGTTTTACTAAGAATAGAAGAAGGATAGTTTTATTCCCACTACAGTGAAAGTAACAAAGTGAAGAAGAAGTAAGTGGAATAACAAATAAGAATTGTGAAATATAAAAAAATCATCTAGTGGGAAAATTTATTGTTGTTACAAATAATCTTGAAAATAAAAAGAATAATGTATTTAGAGGCAGTATAGAAAACTGATAAAGATCTTAAAACATGAACTATCATTTTACTATAGTGAAATGAAAGTGATTGGTTATTCATTTTTTGTTGTAACCACATCAATGGATTATTTTATATAGTTGTTGTGTGGTATGGTATTATTTAAAAGCCATGGAAAGAAATATATAATATTATTTAGTGGTCATACTTGTAAAATTATCATGTTCCATATTTTCCTGCCTTCCTATATGTAAATACAACATGGATAATAGAATAATAGAATCAAGATTCTATCATATCTAGAGGTAATGGGATAAGAGTAATAATTTGTTAAAAAGATCCCAATATTTATTCAACCCTTATACTTGTTGATTATATCCAGAAGAGTTCCTCTCAAATATATCTAATTATATGTTGGGGATTATTTGTTAAAAAATATCAAAGACCAACCTTGATGAAGATGATAATGATTTCATATTTGATCGAAAAACTTTATGTCACCATCATGAATGAGATCACAATAATTGGAATTGAAATTAATTTTTATTCTAAAGAATAACTAATGAAATGATAAATCTTGGTAAATTCAAATTGAATATTATCCCTTAAGGGGGAGTATCTAACAAAGTTATCAGAGATTTTATTTCACATAAAAAAGATATCTATGGAAGTTACTTGCTCAAGAAATCATTGATTAGGTATGTGGGAATACTCTCCTATCATTATTCACAAAAAATTAAATTAAGTCTATTATTAAGGGGGAGAACATAAATGAATCAATGAAATGAAAAAAATAATCTTTAAGAAGATCCATGACTAATTTCACAAACATTACCTACCTATTATAACTGAATATTTTTAATCAGTCTGTTGAGATGAATGTAAGAATCTCTAGTTGAATGTATCATGATATTTTTCATTATAATTGGTATTATAAAATGTCAACATGCATTGTATCAATTTTTATTAACAAAAAAATATCAACTAGGAAATAGCTGAACAACATATGAGGAAATAAAAAAGTTTTTCTATATCTATTAGTATCATATTCTGAATTGATAATGAAAAAAAGTGATGCCTAAATTAGAACCTCATATTTTCTATAACGATTTATCCGAAGTAGACTTAGAGTGGAACATTTTATGGAACATTACTTCAGAAATAAATGATGCCATCCTCTCTAATTTAGTCCATATTTGATACTAATAAGGGGGAGAGAAGAAAATAAAAAAATATGAGAAGAACTGAAGAAAATATTGAATTCCCATTTTATACATTAGTATTAAAAAAATAAAAAGGGAGAGATTGGAGATCCTGCATTTTGTTTTTGTTGTTTGTTATCATTGATTTTGTAAGTGATGAATCACTTGATGTCAATATGTGTTGAATAAAGAATAACATGGAAGTGAGCATGAGATTTTAAGCAATTTTTGAAGACGATTTACATCTATGGAAGTTAAAAAGCCATATATTATATTTCGGATGAAGTGAATATAACTATAATGATTTTTGAAATGGACTTAAAGATCAAAGACATGAGAAATTTGAAATTCAAGAAGTAAACATTGTTTAATTCCGTGAAAGTGACCATGAAATATTGTTTTTTTGAGGAGTTTTATGAATACCATGCACATATTCACATGAATAATTAATAGATTTGGAAGTAAAAAGGCCATGAAAAAATATACATATTATTGCATGAAGATCAATTTATTAAGAATTAAAAAAAATCTCTATGGATTCATATTAAATTCTATTATTAAAATTCTTCTTAGTATTATTATTTTGTAGGACTTTATTAAAAAAGTACATCCAGCCATAACCACCCAAGGATGGTCAATTTAATTACATATGAGATTAAGGATCTACCATGTGGAAGCCATCACATGCATGGGTATACATGGAAGCATATAGTGGGAATGTATAACACCCACTTGGAGCATGTATGGGTGGTTTATAGCATGCACATAGAGCACACATGGGCAGGTGACCACGGGATCGTAGAAGGGTGTGAAACGAACCATTAGGGGGAATGTGTGAATTGTATCCATGTGTTAACCTCATTGTCATCTCAAAAGTATGAATATTTAGAAAGTATTATTTGGAATGTCAAGAAAGTGTTCTAGACCAATGTGGGACTCACCGGGTGCGAGTATTGTTCATCCATTTGAAAAACATATGAAAATTTTATTGTTATTCGATCATCATTGATCCAATTATTATCTAGCCTCCATGAAAGAATCTTCATCATTAGATTATCGAGGGTTTCTACTCATTATTTATTTAGGCAGGAATGAACCCTGATAAGGCTCTAGACCACAACAAGAAACCCAAGCCAGTATGGATGAATCACCTAAATAAAGAATATACAATCTCTCACATGAAATATTCATCTTTCATGTAAGTGAATAATCAAAATATGAATCGTTTATTAATATAAAAATGAACATACAATTAAATATTCCTTAATTTGAAAGAAAGAGGGAGTTCGAGATGAGGTATGTGATTTTTGTTTCATGTAAGTGTGGTGTTTTCGTAAAGGAATAACCTTATTTCATGAATGAGAAGATTCCACTTTTCTGAGAATCACAAAGTATTTAATATCCAAGATTTTTTGATGATTTTTTTAAAAAAAATTACTCTATATTTATATTGGACATATAAATTTAACGGGATGAGAAAAGGTGTTGTTTCCTCATCTATATACTAAGGGACCGAGCTAAGAAGAGATGTTGATATTATTGTTTTCCTTTGAGATATATCATTTTCAGAAAACATAGAATCTATGAGCTTCCATTACATGAAGAAGTAGGAATACACACAAGCCTTATAGGATACATGAATAGAGAAGAGGCTTCTAAAATTCACTCGTCTATGTGAATAAGAAGTTCCATGTCTTCATTTGTGTAAAGAAGATACACATAATTTTTCTTATTTGAATAACACTTGAGGGTTACACGAAGAAGAAATATACTATATAAATGAAATAGTATATCAGAGTTCCTCATAGATACCTTCTATTTTGGTGTAAAGTACTATGATATCAGATATTATTTTACATGAAGAGGAAGGAGAAATATCACAAGCATTATAAGTGTGAAGGAGAAGCTGAGATGTAATTGTATGATATACTTGTAAAAAATTGCATGAGGGAGATGGTGGATGCCTGTGTATGAAGTGCATGGATACATAATAATAAGAGATCCATAAAACATATTTTGTTTGATATACCTAAACCATTTGAAGAATGCGAAATATGAGAGTATATAAGATCTCCCAAATAGGTAATGAAAAAGATAATAAAAGAAAAAGAAATAATAATAAGATTTTATATATTCAATAAGATTTATTTTTAAAACATGTATCGTTATTTATACATGAAGTGTTCTTAAATATACCTACTATATAATTAAATAATAATGTATCAATGAGTTTGTACAAGTTAAAAATTTCATAAATAATATCAAAAGTACAGTTTGATTTAGTTACAAATATATTTGTTGTAATAAAGACTGATGAAGAGAAAGAGATTTCCCAGCTCTCAATTAATTATTATTCAATGCGTAATATCAGACTCAACCCATTGATTTATTTATTTGATTCAACCCTTGATTTTTTCATACCTGAGATATCCCCATTTTATTATTGTTAAATTGGTGCTGTCATTTTAATACTAAATTTTGAGGAAGTTGATCAGAGTAATTTGTGTTTATCAAAGAAGACTTGTTCTTATTGATGATCACTTCATGAGGTACAAGATGGAATCCTCCAATTTGAGACTCAAAGTTATAGCCTGTATTGTATGTGGTTGGTTATAAGGAAATGAGTATAGGGTTATACCCTTTTTTATGATTTCTTTGATATTAAAAATAAAATTTGCGTGAAAGTGGGACAATTACCATCATCCAATAGGGATTTAGTCATCCCCATCGGTGGAGAACCTTGTTAAAAAATCCTAGGATTAATTTTGATTTATTATAGGTGAATAAGAAATGATAACCATTCACTAAAGCTGTAATAGAGTCAAAAAAATTATTTTTTTAAAGTGATAAAAATTTCATGCTAGAGGGATTCAACCCCTCTCAGTGTGGTCATCCCAAAGTGATCCTAGCATATTCTTTGTGTTCTCCCAGCATGAAAATAGCATATTCTAATCTACTTTATGACAACTCTGATCTTTTATTACACTATTAAACATAATTTATTACATAAAATTCATTTGATACAACATATAATATCAAGTGGTCTAGTGTATTGGGGGCGTAGGATCATTACATAACAACTTAAAACAGGAAAACACATATTTATTGAAAACTTCCTTTACATGACCACTACATTCCCTCGTACTTAACATTGAATGGGATAACCTGGGGACATGCATAAGAAAAGGGTGAGCTATAAATCCCAGTATGGGATTAATCATGGAATAACATGAAGAATAAAATACATGTTAGACAATAAGAAAATAAATTGAGCACAAGAGAATCATAAACATAAATTCATGACAAAGCATGATAATCATAACATGGAAATGTTTCAACAACACTTAACATGGATTTATTATGAGCCAAGGCTCATTGAACATGGAGCATGAGTAAACTCTCATTGCACATGAAGCACAAGTAAACCCTAGTTTCACTTGAATTAGAATGGGTAAACACCCATTCTACATGATGTATCATGATATTATACTTTACCCAATGCATTGGAGCACTATAAGGGCACACCCTTCTTAAACATTTCACTTCATGCATAAGTGTTCCACATGGATCATAAAACATTGAATCATTCAAAATAATAATTTATTCAATGATAAAAGAATGTGGAATATATACTTGAAACTCTTTAAACAATAAGTAAATTTTCATAAAGTTGAATACCATTGATAGAGAAATGGGCATGTTATTGACTACACAATGACTTTGGCTTGGAAAAACACAGTGCTATTTCGGCATCATAACGGCGTGACAAAAGAACTCAAAAAAAATGTTGGATGAGAGAGAAAGGGGTGTCTCATCATATTTACATGAAATGGAAAGTAAGGGGGTTATATAGATACATTTCCAAAAAAATTTAATGAAATTTATATTCATGATACAAAATAATTGGTTGAATGTAAATGAGGAGAGAGAAATTCCATTCCGAATTTCAATATTGTAACGAGTGTACATGGGAGGCATTTAATGAGAGAGAAAGGGGTCTCCCAACATTAAAAAATAAAGAGGTAAGTATGGGGGAGGTTAAAAACCATAACCAAACATTTATAATTGAAATAAAAAGGTCATAACAACTTAAATAATATTGGACAAAATTGAGAAAGGAAGAAAACCCTTACTTGGAAGTGTGCTTCCAAAGGCTTGAGAGAGGCTTGAGAGAGGCTTCATGGGAGCTTGGGGAACCTTGGGAGGATTATAGAGAGAGAATAAAAGGATTTGGACGAACTCCAAAGGCATTTAGTGAGGAGGAATTGAATGCTTGGGTGGATTTATATAGGAAAGGGGAGGGAATTGTTTATTATTTAGGTTTGGGACAGATCACATTAAACTAATCAAAACCACAAACCAGCCCATGGGTTTTGATAATGGTTTTTTCCAAAGGGGAGTGAAAAAAAATATTTTATAAGTCTAGAGTCATAAATTCTTAAAATAATGGGTTTGATTATGTGGAGGTGAGTCACACTCCCAAGGAAAACAATTTAAAAAGACAAAATGTTTAATAAGTCTTGAAGGGTCAACTAAAGCTCTGTAAAATAAATCAAACAAACCCAAAATCACATTATTTTAATGGTAAAACATATTTTGGATGAAAAAGAAGTTTATCTTAATTTATTACATCACTATTGGGTCATTATGATGTCATAAAATACATTATATATTTAAACGGTATTTATTTTTTACCCCAAAATCTGACAGTCTCAGAAAATGATGAAAAATTCAACATTGGATAATTTCGACATCCTAATTCCAAAAATAATATTCATTTTATCTAAATAATTTTCTAAATATGTTAATTTTAACTTTTAAAATAAAAACCAACATTTATCGAAAATTCATGGGTTTTGACAAAAATGGCTTTTAAACCTTAATAAAAATTGCAATTGCATTCATAAAATAAGATGATAATTTATATTTAACTAAAATTAATTTAATAACAATAATAATTTTTTTAAAATATTATTCAATTAAAAAATGCATTAATTCATCAAAATATAGTTCTTAGTTGAACATAAACTAAAAATACTATTTGTGCTTTAAAAACTATTTACAATGTAACAATAACAAAATGAAAGTATATTCATTATTATATACAAAAATAAAGTACATAACCATAGTTCTATGGTCTTGTTACATAACCCCTTATAACACCCTCATAAGTCCGAAGAGTAAGTTGTGTGATGGTGACAGACTCTTGGGGTGGCACGGATAACATTGCTCAGGTGGTAATCTCTATCAACTTCCACTTCTCTCGTAGACGGTCCCACTCGACCTGAACATATTCAAACTCGGATTGGGCTTGGTCAACAGCGAAGCCCAAAGACTCAAACTCCTTCCCGAGCTCTGAAAAATGGGGTTCATATGGGGCGCATCTACTGTATGAGGCCATCACTTCCTTGGTCTGAGTAAATTGGATTTGTTGAAGCCCTATATTTATACTAATCATGTGATCACTATTCAATGGCTATATTAGAAAAAATCACAATTATTAACAATATTTTAAAATCCAAAAACATAAAACAAAAAAAATTGACATTTTATATAAACATTTTACATAAAGAGACATTTAATTAGATCAAGAGGTATTTCCATTAATGAAAGTTTGGGTCGTTACATACTTTTCCAGTTGAACTTTCATGAAATTTATAATAGTATCTCTACATGTACCCCTAAAACTCTAGACACTCTATCCTAACACATCAAATTAATTATGTTTTTATATATGATTTTTAGTATAGGGTAGACCCTAGGTAATCTCTCAAGGTACATTATATATTTTAAAGTGTAAATTGAAAATAAGTTTTATATAATTAAAGTAAAAGTGGGGGGGGGGAGAAAAAATACGATGTTAATGAAAATAATAATATAGATTATAGATTTTATGAAATGTAATGAGTTATAAGAGAATTAGGATAAAGTTATCATTGCCATTTCACTGTAAAAAAATTAAGTACATTTCTCTTATAAGTTCATGTAGGTTTATAAAATATATTAGATTGAGTTTGATCAAAAAATTTGTTACCCTATTGCACCTTAAATAGATGCACTTAGACATGGTAATTGGTGTAACCTTCATTTAACCAAGTTCTATATCTTATGTAAGATTTGGTACTACCAAAGAACATAATAATATAATTATTATGTTATATAAATTTAATCCTAAGATATCCAGTTGAAAATTTTTTTGTTTTATATGTGTAATACTAATGAAAATTAGTTAATATAACACATGAATTTTTTAAAATAAACTTAATTTATAGTTCCATTTGAAAAATGAGTCAGGATAAAAACACAGGAAATGATTAAAAACTAGAAAACCAGTATCAAAATTATGTGTCTAAACTCCCTTAAGACATGTTCATATCCATAATGATGTCCTCCCACTATTTAGCTCATCATCGAAAGGATGAGGAGGCTCAGGTAAAACTCCTTCATTATTTCATATCACCCTATAAGGATGGGGTGATATAGATCCCCAAAGGAAATGATAAGAAGTCTAAATAACTCTTTAATTTGTTAACCATTACCCATGATTAAAATAAAAAATGAGGCACCCTAGGGAAAATTTTATAGGGATTTATAGGTGGTATTTTTTATCACAAATTTAAAGATACCACTTATACCTTGTATTTGGAAACAAAAATTAAATTATCTCAACTTCAAAAAAAAAAGAATAGCTTTCGGATAGTATCTTGAATGAATCCTTGAAACATTTTGTGGCCATTAGGGTTTATATTGCAAGAAATCATCCAAATTCTAATTTGTACTCATAAATTTGAGCATTTTTAGTTTTTTGAATAGATCAAATTATTTGTGCCACTATATGGATGAATTTGGCTTAAATATATTATAGAACATTGTATCCCACATGTCCAAGGATGTGTATGTTACAAAAAATTATTAGAGATCCAATGACAGATAATTAAAAAATAAGAGTAAAAGGGAAAAAAATAAAAGAATAGAGAGAATATCATAGAAATAGAGATTTACATGCTTCAAGGATAATACATATATCCATGAAGACGTATAATTGTTTTAGTAATCTTTGTAATAAGATTATATAGTGAAATTAAGTGTGTGAAATCCTAGTTTGAAATGCGCTCATAAAGTAGCACAATTCTATAGTAACCCACATTTCTATTGTTCCAATCTTCACAATTGGAACACTGTGATGAAATAACCAGTGGTAGGAAGTTTGTGAAGGTACAATACTACTATCTCCAAAGTATAAGATAATATAATATTGGTGGTAGGAAGTCCATGGAGTGATAGTACCCTATCGGTGTCTCTCGATCAACTTTGGTATAATGACCATGATGAATTCCACCCTGCTATAATACCTTATTGGTGTCATTGTTCAGATCTTCTATGCTCTATTAGTGTTTCTATAGTTTCCCAAAATTTAGTTTGGTGACATTCGGACCCTAGAACCCTTTTTAGGGGTACACTTCCCCTTGAAACCCCTAGTAACCTCATCACAAAGGTCGAATCATGATAGTTGTGGTGTGGTACACAATATGGGATGATAATAGTTGTCCTAAAATCATCCAAAGGTTTGGGATACTTCATTACAATAGTGTAAACACAATTTGAGCCTAATTAATGAGAATCATATTCCATGATATGAAAATTTGTGCACATATATGCTCGGACTTCCATATAGTTTGGCCCATATTGTTTCAAATTCATTATGATCTCTCCAAATCACCTTCACCTAAAATGTAAACATTAATAAAAATTAAATTTCAATTTTTTTCATTTTTATGATTAAATAAGGAAATTGAATGGGAAGTTCAATTTATAATTATATTTTCAAATTACAATACAAAATCAGTTTAAAATAGTGATTTGAGGGCTGAATGAAATAATTAATTATGATGTGATAACACCCCCACACATAAATATTTTCATTTATTGGAAGAGTCCCATTTTAGAAAATTATGACAAAAGATATTCCCCAATTCATAAAGATTTAATATTTATAACAAATTCAATTCATGGAAGCATTGTGAGGTAAGAAAGAACAACACCAAGGAGTCAATATCAGTAAGCACGTATATGATTGTATCATAATTTTTTTTCAGAACAAAAGTCAATGAGATGTGTGATATTATTTTTAGCAAGGAAATCCATGAGTCAAACAGTTCAATATATTCACATGCATGTGTGATAACCATTTTATACTAATAATTCCACATTATATCAAGTAAATATAGGTCATTTTAATTTTTTTGTTTTACATGAATCTCTCCACCAAACCCTCTCTATAACATTTGTAATAAAATTTCACAGCTCCCTTAGTTAATCATTCCCAAAAGTTAAATTGTTTTTGTTTTGTAATATATGTTCTTTTATACTCGTATAATTTATTTATTGTTGTTTTATTCAACAAAAACATTATGTATTAACAATCGGTCAATCCAGTATTGTAACAAAACTAATCTATTGAGAAATAAAGATATAGAAAAATAATTTATAGAAATACAACTAAAATCAACCTTACTTATATAAGCCTTCAATTAGGTAATAAATAACCACACTCCATGGTTGAGTCTAATGATTTGTGGAGATGTTAAATGATATAATTGACCCATAACATAATAGCACAAAGGGTGTCAATATATCAATGTTTTTATAGATACAAACCCCACCATATCATTGAAAAATAATCATTTACACTAACATCACCCATTAGTGTTGAATTCTTTCTCAAACACACATGCCATTAGTGGAATAAATTTTCATTAAATGATAAAATAACTTAAAATTGGTAATTTCAACATTAATTCTGAATAAAATACATGATGATATAGGAATTTAAAATAATTAATCTAATTTATGATGAAAATAAGAATAGGAAAAAATGTTAAAAATCAATGTAATAAAAAAAGAGAGAAAATGTCAAAAGAGGAAAATAAGTCCTAACTAAATAAAGAAAGTATCAACCCCCACACCAAGAATTTACTATGTATTTAGGGAAATTAAATAGAAATTATTACAGAAGTATATAAATTAGTGGGTTTCACTAATAGATGGATTTTTAAAGGTATATTTCCACCCCTTGGGACTCTGACATGGTTTCATGGAAGTGCATTAGCCATTTCCAATTAATAGTGAATATTTTTTTTGGGTTTCTTAATATTTAATCTACATACCAAAAAAGGATAGACATTAGTGACCATTAAATAGATAAACTAGTGGGAATAAATCTTACCTAGGTGAATATTCAGTCATAAACTGTAAGCGAGAACCTTATTCCAAATGTGGAACTAATAGTGAAGGATGAGTTAGTAATGTGAATCCTTGGTTATTTCAGTATATATTCGATATTTCTCATATGAATCTCTTTGTATTTCCTACAGATTCTAAATCATCAACCTCCTATGAGAACCTTCACTATAATGATTATAATTTCATTATATAATGGACCAACAGCCTTGGTGATATATCTCAATTGGTACATGAAAACTCTATACAAATACATGTTGATAAGGTGACATCCCATTGGGAGTTTTAAAATAATTACAGTAATACAACTATACATCATTCGGTATAAGACACCAACATTGTATATTTGGTTAGACTATTTTTTCATTAATTTATTTTACCTCTTAACTTGAAACCTTGATTTTACAATTGGTTTTGGGGTGATAAGATTTAAAAACTCGATTCCTAACAACATACCACTGTAAAAGTACTTTAATTGTGAATTTGTAGAGATTATAACACTAGTGACTGATAATGACCTTTGGTAATTCAAACATATAGAATATATTTGTTATAAAAAATTATACAACTACATTTGATTCATAAGTCCTTATGACATTAGATTCTACCAATTTAGACATATAATCCACTACATGAATAATGTATAACTTTCCAAATGAATTAAGAATATCCCCATAAATTCAATTCCCCAAGTATCAAAATTTTCATAGAAAAGAAAGGGTTATTATGGGATTTCACTTGTTTTAGAGATATTCTATATCCTTTTCCAAAAAGGACAAGTTCTACACAAATCATGGTCATCACAAAATAATATAGGCCAAATTATCCTTGAATGAAGTAACTTTTTAAGAAACTCATTGTGGACTGAAATGGCTCCAAGAAGAAAGATTGTGAAAAAACCTAAGAATGTGATAAGACTCACTATTTTGAATAGTAATACTTAAGACTTGATGAATACATGTGTGCCAATGGTATGACCATCCCAAATATATCAACAAACTCATGTTTACGGAATCTAGAATAGTTATTATTGAAATAAGTAGGAATGGAAGATACTATAAAATAAATCACAACATCATCATACCATAAAATACTACATTTCTCTTGATAAGATTTCTCATTAAGGATTATTTCATTTATGACAATTTAGAGGTATAATTCAATCTTTGAGGATGGAAATATGATCTAGATATGGTTAACCACCACATTTTTTGCTTCTTTTTTCTCTTATTTAATAAACTTAATTCTTGAAGGAAGAGCATCCAATGAATGATACATTGTTTGGAATCATATTTATCAAGTAGATACCAGAGAGATACATAGTTAGAATAAAAAATCAATTTAGATCCTAAATTATATGACCTAAATTTATCTAAGGAAAACATAATGGTATGAAATTATTTTCTAGTTGTGGTGTAGTTTTCCTAGATAGGGTCCAATGTGTGACAAGAATATGAAATAACATTTGGATCTTGACCGACACATTATGATAAGACTACCGCAAATATATTTAAACGAATCAGACTTGAACTCCCATTATAAATCCATCTAAGGTAGTCAGATTATGGATGGTGATGTGAGAATCCATTTCAATTTACTAATATCATACTCATAGTTTTTTTCAAACACAAATTATTATTATTTAGAATAATTAGGTGGAGGGGAAATCTTTCTAATTTCACAAATTAAATGGCATAAAAATTTCACATGAACCAAGAAATACCACATATCCCATAATTTTTTAGGGAATATATGGGAAGAAATAAAATTCACCTTAGATATATCTATTCAGATACCATCCCTAAAAATGACATGTCCATGTACCATCCCTTGTTATACCATAAAATGTACTGTATTATTATTTTATACAAGATTCTTTTAAATACATGGATGTAGGTAAAAACTTATAATAATCAAATAATCATAAAAATAGGTAGCATATATTATTAATTCATCCATGAATAATTCCATTAAATTGTTTAGATAATTTGAAAAAAGTTCTAACCATGCATCTCTAGAATGTATTTGGAGAACTTCCCATACTAAATGAAATCCTCTTATATAAAATATTTCCAAAGGAGAAAGAGAATGATGTATTTTCTTGACTATAAAGGATATTTTTGGATATAAAATTATCTTGAATACCCATCTAGGGAATATTAGTGGTAATTCCCCACTAACCTCTCAAGCATCTAGTCAATAAACAACATTGGGAAAGGGTACTTTATAGTGTGTTGGTTTATTTAGATATTATTTATATTGATATTTTGGTATTATTTACATAGGGGTTGTAAATCAGGTGTGGAAACATGGTTACTCCTTTCTTACATCCTTCAATGTGATTTTAGTACATGGAATGGACATGCCTTCTCTAGAGTGGCTAGTTGGTTTCCCCATATTCCTACATTATAAAGGTCGGTGGCCTCCACCACCATGGTTGGTGATGTTGGATCCTTGATCAAAATGGGATAATGTGATGTTAGATCCTCCTTCCATAGATTCATAATTGGATATTGTTTCCTAATATGTGTCTTCCTTATAAGATCATTCCAAACACCATCTCAAGTAGGACACTAATTAATTAAACTACTTCTTTCTAGATAGGTTAGACTACGAGAAGTTAGAGTTGATGGTGACGTTTGATACATCTGGTCATCTTTGGATGTTGGGGTGTTAGGAAACATGAAGGTATTCCTATTTGTATGTTGAGGGTATTTCATGTGTGATGCATCTTAGGTGTTTGAACCAAGACATAACATGTTGTTCACATGGTAATTCGTGCTAGGGGAATAAGGTGTGTCTGGCTCATTACCTTGGGAATCACATGTTCATCAGAAGAGGGGGTGGTTATGATATATCTTGTTAGGTCATAAGTTTATGATATTATGGGGACATAGTAATTGGTTTGAGATTCTTGGGGTAATTTTTTTGTCACCTATTTAAAATCTTATAGGGAAAGGTTGGTCAAATGTTTAAGGTCTTATGGGGAAAGGATGGTCATAAGTTTAATGTTTTGTGGGGATAGGTTGGTCACTGTTTCAATATCTTGTAGGTATAGGTTAGTCAAAAGATTAAAATCTTATAGGTAAAGGTTTTCATAGGTTTAAATTATTATGGGGATAGGTTGGTCACATGTTTAACGTATTGTGGGTATAGGTTTATCATAGGTTTAATGTCTTGTGGGGATAGGTTGGTCACATGTTTGAAATATTATGGGGATAGGTTGGTCATAGGTTTAACACCTTTTGAGTAGAGGTTTTTTTGTGAGGTTGACTGTATCCCAGGGGGATATGGTCAAAATTTAGAGCTTCCACTTCCTAGTGGGAATACATAAAAATTTAATGATTGTGTAGGGGTATTACGATTGAACCTAAAGGATTAATCCCAAGCATTTCCGGATTGGACCTCAAGAAGGATTCCTACAAACCATGTTAAAAGACAGGGACTAAAACCCATGTAGATTGAGTGCATGATATAGTGTCATGTGACTAGACCAATTCATGATGTTTAATGTTATATGGTATAGACAGTTTCATCATTAATGGATATCTAACAAGGGGTTCTATGTGGATTATGTATATAGGTTTTCCATGAGCTAAGGTGTGATCCCATGTGAGTCGCACATGGGGAATCTATGTTTTTTTCAAAGGGTATGGCTACAATTTAACATCACGTGGTAATGGAATTATCATGTAGTTTGATGGAATATGACTAAGACATTGGGAAATGTAGTTTAAAGTCTTATAACTCAGAATTAGTGGGGGAATACACCCAGGAAGACCATTTCTAGGTAGGAAAAGAGGATATAGAAATCTTTATCCACACCAGGAAAGGTAGTTTGTTTCCCACAATGATTCCACCATTGAGGCATATGTGTCTACTATGCATGTGACTTTTGATGTATCAAGGCATAAACATTTTCATGGTGAGTCGGCACATAGTGGTATCAACATTAAAGTGCCTATGCTTAGGATCAAGAGGCACTGTAATAATACATTCCATGCTTGGATCACTAGGGATAGATATAAAGTTTGATGATATTGATCACATAGGTGATAAAGGCATGGGTGAACCTGATTGGAGTAGGTGATGGGCACCAAAATACTCAACTTGTGTGAATTTTATTTTTTTAGAAAGAGGTATCCGATTAGGGATCCAGAGGTTTTTTTATCAAATCTCGAGTTTCATGTGCAAGTGGTGTGGCATGAACCATGAGATCTATAACAAGGATAGGGAATGAATGATGGTGGCATAGGTGAACAAAAATTTGGAAGTCCTTTAAAGAATGGGGTCACGTGAAGGTAAATCATATTTTGAAAAAACACTTATACATTAGGGGAAGTTGAAAGAGGACCACTCAAACATGATCTATGGAAATTTAGGGCCCATGTGAGCCTTGTCATGAAATTATGTACCTATGAGAATCCATGGGGAGGATAGAGTCACATGACGACCTGAAATATGTGTTTTCATGATAAATAGTAGATGCTTTAATTTCTATGATTCCATCCTAAAAAGGGAGTGTTAATCTCCATTTTTTAGCTAAATTTGGTAGTTATGTGTTTTTTGTGTGCACCTGCTCTTATATAGAGAAATGTGGAGCCGGTTCTCACAGTGATATATTGCGCACATATTATTCTATTTACATCAATGGATGGTCATATAAGGTGGTGGTTTGATGTCAACTTTCTCACACAAGTGGTTTCTATTCCACATTAAAGGTTAGGCATAATAGTACAATTTTGCATACCAAGATCGGATGTTCCTTGCAATGGTCTAATGTTTCACACACTATCTCATTTGGCTTCGGAACAGTCCCCTGGCCCAGAATGTGTATTTTTTTAGGGAAACTAAACCTTTGGGAGGTTGAGATACATTTTTGGAAACAATAAATTCCTCCCTTTGAATTAGAGCTAATGGGGGCCAGAAGGTAGAGTTCTGAGGAGACTGTTTAAGTTCTTAGAATTTTCAATCATGTCACATAAATTTAAATCCTTATTGCATAAAATGGTTGTGTGTAGATGAAACTCAGGTTCTATTCCAATAAATAGGGAATTTCAGACCTTATATAGTTATTTGACTTCTATTCATGATATTTTGTCTCTAATGTCCTGAAATCGAACCCTTTATGTGAACCCTCAAGATTTAAGACGTGATGTTTTCATAATCATTATTATGCGATAGATTTTCTTCACACAAGACATTATTTTTCATGAACTAGATAGGTGTTTCACAACAATACAACATTTGTGTGATCTAGAACTAGTTGCATGTTCCGAAAATTATGTATCATTAAAATAACTTGGAAATGGTGGACCCAGCTGATTAAGTTGATGCCGCTACCGCTGCTACTACTCAAATTGTAAAAATGATTGGGAATCCTGAAATTCCTCAAACCAAGAGGATCATATCCAATAATAGGGTGTTGTTGGACATACTAACTGAATCCCAAAGGGTGTATCTACTATGAAAAAACTACCTATCAATAATTTTGGGTTTCTAGATGACGTGGTTTTTGTAGAGACCTGAAGCTTGACATACATGGATATTACATTACTTTTGCGGAATAATTAATACATAACAAATACAGACACACAAGGACCGTAATAGTTTAGTGTCTTTGAAAACTTGGAATAAAATCTTTTAATCGTGGTGAAAGATCTTCAACATCTCCCAATAAAGATCTTCCCTTTTTTTTCTTACCTAAAACCATTATTTATATCCCGGGGAAAAGAAAACATAAAAGGGGTGAGCACAAATGCCCCGTAAGGGTAAACATATAGAACATAAAACAATCCATAAACATTTGAATGCAAAAAACTTGAACATGAGATCTAAACATCAAAATCTTGAGCAAAGACATGAATCTTGGAAGTACGTAAGGCATATATCATAAGGGAACATCAATCATGATAAAATAGCATGGGAATAAAACATGTAATTATGGAAACCATTAAGCACATGATATGATTTCCATAGTATCCAAGGCATTGCTTCCAAGACCATCTTAGTGGAAAAATTCCCTTTCTGAATCGAGTTCACTCCTCGTTTCAGTCCTGTAACACTGAACCAGATTAACTTACCGTTCCTGCCATGTCTATCTCATGAGATATATATCTTTACCCAATGAATTAGAGGGAGATATAGGTCCCACCCATCTCATAACGAAATCATTCTTACTTGTGCCACAAAATAAACATACATCATTCATAATAACCCAATAAATACAATGGGTTTCATAAACATCATCCCATCATCACATAATCCATATAAAACAAATGGATATCATTTCATAATAAGAAAATTTAAACCATGTAATTAATAGAGACATTATACATGAAATATACCCATATGAAATAATGTCATCTTAGATGAAAAATGGTTTTGATAAAACACTTTAAATGAATTCTTGAGGAAAATATCCTTTCTTCTTCAAAATCAATTTCTTTTAAGAAAACATCATGCAATTTTAAAAGAAATTGATTTTTTTGAAAATAGTCATGAAATATTTTGGAGAAAGCTTCATGAAAATAAGGCTTTATAAAACCGTAAAAATCCTTTCATGCCGTATAAGTTAAAAAAACATTTTTCTCGTACTTTTGCCGGAAAGTCAAAAATTTCCTCGTAAAAGAAAGATTCCATACATACCATGTAGTAAAAGTCAAAAATGGGTAAAAAGGACTTTAAAAATACATGAAAACATTTTTATAAATCTTGGACATGGATGATAAATACAACCCCAGTAAATACTGACGTATAAGCAATCTCAGATAGAAAACAATTGAGATAGAAACATTATCCCTTACCTTAGGACTGATATGCTTCGTACGTATCCGAACCTCATGTATAATGATCTAAATATTGTCATTGACTTATTACAGAATCATATTAATTTTTATGATATCATATATGTTTTAATTATGACTTTATATTACTCGTTCTTTTGTAAATTCCATGTTAAAGCAGCGTTTTGGATAAAATCATTTTATCGTATGTGTTTCGACTTGTCATTCTTGATATTAATACTTATATCCTGATTTACATAATTCTAGAATGTAAAACATGATTTATATATAATATATATTCATCATATACATATATATATTATATATCGATAAAAGGAATGAAATACACCGTTCATGGAGACGGTAGGTTGTACGTACGCATAAACACTGTTTTCATTTCCTTATTGAATTGGATGGAAGTAAGTAGATGAAATATATATATATATATATATATATGTATATGTATAAATAAATCCAGTATCTTCATTATGTCATATATTTCATTATTATTCATTATATATACTTTATAATCATTCTTGAATGGTTAATCATGGAAAATGAATCTCATCGCATTCATGGAGACGGTATTCCGTACGTACGCACGAGCGATGATATCATTCCCATGATCGTGAAATTGTCTTGGAGTGTATGTATACTATTTCAGAATCAATACCAATTTACAATAATAATATTATGTTATTTATCTTCACCATTATACCCATCCATGTAAGGTGGTGGTGGGAAAATAGATTACACCACGGTGTGGAGACGGTATTCTGTACGTACGCACGCGCAGTGATTTCGTTTTCCATAAGATGGATAGATGGTGAAATAGGGTTGTTTCATACTTATAATAACATATCAGTATATGAGTTATACTGATGTTATTAATTCATAATGAAACAACTAAAGAAGAAGAGTGGAAGAAGAAATAAAGTTGAAAGAATCGGTAACGAACATTACCTCTTCTTTGAAGCGCCTCTTTGATACCTCCTCTTAGGGAACTAAAATTGGTCTTTCAAGATGACCAGAACCTCTAGGATGTTTCTATGGATGTTGAGAAGAGAATTTGGTAGGGTTTGGCCGAGCTTGAAGGCTCAAATTGGTGTGAGGAAGAGAGGGAGGAGGTGCCCTTTTATAAGGGAGGAGAGGGGCACCTTTGGAAAAACTAAAAATATTATTTTATTATAAAGTCATATTCGGTTTTTAATAGCTCCAAATTGAGTTATTTCGATTCTAAGGTGGGTATGGTCCGAAATAATCTCATACAATAGAATTTAGACAAGTTTAGGTTTCTATTTTAACCTTATCATTTAGATTTAACCTTAAGTTAAATAAGTTTACTTTTACCGTGTCATCTTGTTTTCTTACACTATAAGGTTAATAATCTTACTATAACAAGCCAAACGAACCCCAAGTTGTTTATTCGTAATATATATAACCTTATATAAGTCATTTGGCCAAACCTTAGATTTTTAGGAATAAAATAACAAGTAATAATATAATATTTGTTTTAAAAACTATTTTATGTCAATTTTGACACTATTTGGTAATTGATTTTTGTGAAAATCATAACAGAATTATTAGTTCAAAATAAGATAATTAAATCAATAATAAAATGTCAAATTAACCTAGAAAATTAGTGTAATTCATAAAATGTCTCAGATTACATTTATGTGGGTATTTATAACATCAATTATGTCAATATTTCATTAATAAGATAATTACTGCATCATCATTGTGTCAAATATAAATTAAACTATTTAATGTCTAAAAATTATAAATAAAATACGATTATGTAGGAAATCGTTTTATCTTTCTAATTAATATTTATAGTCGAATTTATCTTATGTATAACCCTATATTAAAAATTATTTACTTATTAAACTTTGATTTTAACTATTTTAACCCTTCTTTAAATAAATTAATATTAAATGTCCTAATCTAATCCAAGTGGGCCTAAATGGTCATATTTTATTCCTAAGTTTTTTTTGGTCTAATTAAACTTATCCAATAGAATTAGGACATGTGTTATGGTAATAATAATATCATTTTTACCCTTAATTGCCCTATTTACTTTTAACCGTGGTAAATAAAAGTAAAAAAGTTACTATTCATCAAAAATTATTTTCATCTCATTGAACCACATTTTACTTACTGACAACAACCGTGTCTCTCAGATTTTTGAAATTCCATTCACAAAAGCGGTAAAATTATGTTTTATGTAAATCTGAAAATTATCCTAGGAGGTGGGTAAAAGACGGTCAAAAGTTCAATAAAATTTTTATATATCTAAAATTATTATAAAATGACTCCAATGAATTACATTGAACTTATATAGGTATTATGTGTCAATTTTTACTTAAAATAAATTTAAATAAAATAAATAATTATTTAAATAAAAAGACGGTTTTTAAATAGTAACCCAGGGTTTTCACTATTCATCAAAAATTGAAAGTTTTCAGAAAAATACCAAAATTTCACCCTAGGATAATTTCGATTTTCCAAATCAAAAAATGAAGTCCATTTTGAAAGATGAAATTTACAAAATTTCAAAAAGTGGTTATTACTATTCATAACGGCTAGTTTTAATAATATTTTAATAGAATATCATTGTTTAGTGAAACTCGGTATTACGTACAACACATGCTATCGAGGAAGGTCGCGATTGTGTGTAATGCATCCACGTTAGGGTTGCGTGTTGTGCAAGACTCCTTTGTTGTAACGTACAACACAAGACATCAATAAAATTAAAAAGAATATTTTTTCATAAAATCTCAGGGTGTTACATTCTACCCCCCTTAAAATGAATTTCACCCTTGAAATTCGTCGGGGTTATAAATGGTTCACTACTCGAGAGTTTCTTTAATAGAAACCCACATCGTAAAAAGGAATACCAAAACCAATATTTAAAAACTAAAGTATAAAACATAATGTTTACCCAGATTAACTAATCATTGGGTTTCCACATAGTCATTGGTGAAAATATGGATATGGAAGAGAAACCTAACCATCATGTTCTGATGGAGAGTGGTAGAGAACATAGCTATGAAAAAGACAACAATCACAAAGCCATAGATTTGTGATGATCTAAGGTACCATCTGATTCATCGGATATAAGGGAACTAGGACAACATTTTTGGTTTTCAAGATCATTTCCCTAAAGTTGATGAATTAAAAGAAATACTTACCTGATTTTGGAACAATCTCACTATTGTTCGTGAATTGAACAATTTTTACTTCATCCCTTAAAGAAATGAAGTTGAATTTGTTATTCGTGATGTGTTAGCAGATCATGTGATAGAATGATGGTTCATTCCATCTATTTCAAAAAAAAGGTTAGCAAAAGATATAAGTCCATCTTACGGTTAGATTAATCGTAAATAGTTCCAAAAATGAACTTATACTTCATATATCATATCTCTTAATAAAATAAAACTAGTTTCTACTAACCAGGGACTTTCTATAGGCCAGTGGTAGGTGATAAAGGCCAATCGCATTTTGGTTGTGGGTTCGATTCCCACATCCTTGTCCGACGCGATGGGTTGTCGCCCGTCCTGCAGGTTGTCCTTTTCCTAAAACTACATTACTATAACATCCCATCAATAATATCGAAAAAAGTTTTATCCTTAATCAATACTAACTTATGTCCAACATAGTCCATTCCAATCTTTAGGCTTATCCATAATATTGCAGTCTATTCTCATATTATAGTGAAGACGATTACCAGAGATTTCATATAACAAGCATGTTAATACCATCGTTGATCCCCATATATCATAAGATATGTCTTGTTGGTCACATTCCAAACATTCGAAGGCCTTAATCATGTATTCTTTTAAAAAATTAATACCCATTGAATCTTATTGAAAACATGAGTGTTGTCAAAAGTTAACTCTTTCCACATACCAAAACCCCAAAATTCTATATACTCAAACCATGATATAACTATTACCTTATATCAGTCATGAGACCATGAATACTTTCAAACATTTCATTTTCTCTTAATCCCTTCATTATGAGCACATCATCTTCTATCCAAAAATATCTCAATCACTTTCCATGGTTACCGGTACCATAAAATTATTGAAAACCACAATAGACCAATACATAAATATTCCAATATTCCATGATACTATACACAACATTATTACATAAAAACATAATCATTCCACCACATCGTTGTCATATTCAACATCGACAATAGTGATTGCATGTGACTTGTCTTTGTCCTTTTCCTTAAGTGGTTGCTCATGTCGATCATCATTAACCCTTGGATTAGGGAATTAATTAGCATAATGCCCCATTTCATTGCACTTGAAGCATTGAAGTGTTGGTGGTGTGTTCTCTGCAGTCTTTTCCTTATTCACACCATTAGCAAACCTTTTTCCATTACATCAACACTCAGCTGCTCGATGACCTTATTTTCCACACTTAAAACATTTTCTAGTCCCTCTAAGACAATCTACACCATGCTTCTTTCCACACTTTGATCATAAGGAAACATTCATCTTCTTTTCACCATTATTCTGAGATTTCTCCTTGAACTCCATCTTTCATTTCTTGTCAAAACCATGAGATGGATATATAACACCAACTTCCATTTCTACCTTCATAGCACAACGCACAATATTTTCATAGCTACTGAAGTCTCTTATAGCTATTTCCCTTCGAAGATTTTGTTTTAAGCCACTGAAGAATCGATCAACATTACTTTCAGGTTGGATGATAAAGACAGATGCATACCTTGCAAGCCTTGTAAAATTCGCTTCATATATACCAACAGATTCATCATCCTTTTTCTTTAGTTCAAGAAACTCCTTCTCCATCTTTGTTCGAAGAATACGAGGGAAGTACTTATTGAAAACAAGTTCTTGAACTCGTCCCATTCCATGGACTCAATTTCATCTCTTGGCCTCATATTCTTGATAAGATTCCTCCATTGATCAGCTTCACCTTCCAAACGATATACTGATAATATGACTTTATCATGTTCATAACATTGAAGAACTGAAAATATCTTTTCAGTGGTACTGATCCATTGTTCTACAACAAGTGGATCAGAAGACCCACTGAAAGAAGGTGGATGTTGCCTCATGAAGTACTCAATAGAATATTGTTCCCTTATTTGCTCATTTGGAAGTCCAGAATGATTCATAGCTTGTGTAATTATAGCAATAAGATTTTTCACTCCATCTCCCATAACATTTGTTTTTTCAGGAGGACAATCATTGCATTTTCCATTTCATTGATCAACACGGTTCTTTCGGGTTCCAGCCAGTGTCTAAAACCCAAAAATAATATTGTGAGAGGCAAATACTATGCTAGGGAAAACAACATAATAAAGGGGGAGTGCCTTCAATATCTAACATCATAGGTTTAATTCTAAGATCGTTAGCAAAATTCTAGGACTATATCCTATACGTATACTTATCCTTAGGGTCATCCCTAGACATACCTTATAAATATCTCTAGGGATCTCACTAACATTTTCGCATCCTAGTTTCCAAAGGTTGACTAAACCTTTCCTCTGATACCAATTGTAGAGACCCGAAGCTTGACATACATGGATATTACATTACTTTTGCGGAATACTTAATACATAACAAATACAGACACACAAGGACCGTAATAGTTTAGTGACTTTGGAAACTCGGAATAAAATCTTCTAATCGTGGTGAAAGATCTTCAACATCTCCCAATAAAGATCTTCCATTTTTTTCTTACCTAAAACCTTTCTTTATATCCTGGGGAAAAGAAAACATAAAAGGGGTGAGCTCAAATGCCCAGTAAGGGTAAACATAGAGAACATAAAACAATCCATAATCATTTGAATGCAAAAACATGACCATGAAATCTAAACATCAAAATCTTGAGCAAAGACATGAATCTTCGAAGTACATAAGGAATGTATCATAAGAAAACATCAATCATGATAAAATAGAATGGGAATAAAACATTTAATTGTGGCAACCATTAAGCACATGATATGATTTCCATAGTAGACAAGGCATTGCTGCCAAGACCATCTTAGTGGACAAAGTCCCTTTCTGAATCGAGTTCACTCCTCGTTTCAGTCCTGTAACACTAAACCGGATTAACTTACCGTTCCATCCATGTCTATCTAATGATATATAAATCATTACCCAATGCATTGGAGGGAGATATAGGTCTCACCCATCTCATAACGAAATCATTCTTACTTGTGCAACAAAATAAACATACATCATTCATAATAACCCAATAAATAAAATGGGTTTCATAAACATCATCCCATCATCACATAATCCATATAAAATAAATGGATATCATTTCATAATAAGAAATTTTAAACCATGTAATTCATAGAGACATTATACTTGAAACATACACATATGAAATAATGTCATCTTAGATGAAAAATGGTTTTGATAAAACACCTGAAATGAATTCTTGAGGCAAATATCCTTTCTTCTTCAAAATCAATTTCTTTTCACAAAACGTCATGCAATTTTAAAAGAAATATATTTTTTTGAAAATATTCATTAAATATTTTGGAGGAATATTCATGAAAATAAGGCTTTATAAAACTGTAAAAATCCGTTCATGCCGTATAAGTTAAAAAAACATTCTTCTCGTACTTTTTCCGGAAAGTCAAAAAGTACATCGTAAAAGAAAGATTCCATACATACCATGTAGTAAAAGTCAAAAATGGGTAAAAATGACTTTAAAAATACATGAATTTTTTTTATAAAACTTGGATATGGATGATAAATACAACCCCAGTAAATACTAACGTATAAGCAATCTCAGATAGAAAACAACTGAGATTGGAACATTATCCCTTACCTTTGGTATGATATGCTTCGTACGTATCCAAAACTCCTGTATAATGATTTAAATAATGTCATTGACTTATTACAGAATCATATTCATTTTTATGATATCAAATATGTTTCAATTATGACTTTATATTACCCGTTCTTTTGTAAATTCCATGTTAAAGCAGCGTTTTGGGTAAAATCATTTTATCGTATGTGTTTCGACTTGTCATTATTGATATTAATACTTATATCATGATTTACATAATTCCAGAATGTAAAACATGATTTATATATAATATATATTCATCATATACATATATATATTATAGATTGATAAAAGGAATGAAATACACCGTCCATGGAGACGGTAGGCCGTACGTACACATGAACACTGTTTTTGTTTCCTTATTGAATTGAATGGAAGTAAGTAGATGAAATATATATATATATATATTTATATATGTATACATAATTCCAGTAGCTTAATTATGTCATATATTTCATTATTATTCATTATATATACTTTATAATCATTCTTAAATGGTTAATCTTGGAAAATGAATCTCATCGCATTTGTGGAGATGTTATTTCGTACGTACGCATGAGCGATGATATCATACCCATGATTGTGGAATTGTATTGGAGTGTCTATATACTATTTCAAAATCAATACCACTTTACAATAATCATATATAGTTATTTATTTGCACCATTATACCCATCCAAGTAAGGTTGTGGTGGGAAAATAGATTACACCACGACGTGGAGATCGTATTCCGTACGTACGAACGCGCGGTGATTTCATTTTCTGTAGGATGGATAGATGGTGAAATATGGTTGTTTCATACTTATAATAACATATCAGTATATGAGTTATACTGATGTTAATACTTCTTAATGAAACAACTAAATAATAAGAAGTGGAAGAATAAATAAAGTTGAAAGAATCGGTAACGATCATTACCTCTTCTTTGAAGAACCTCTTTGAGACCTCTTCTTAGGGCACTAAAATTGGCCTTTAAAGAAGACCAGAACCTCTAGGATGTTTCTATGGAAGTGGATAAGAGAATTTGGCAGGTTTTGGCCGAGCTTGAAGGCTCAAAGTGATGTGAGGAAGAGAGGGAGGAGGCACCCTTTTATAAGGGAGGAGAGGGGCACCTTTGGAAAAACTAAAAATATTATTTTATTATAAAGTCATATTCGGTTTTTAATAGCTCCAAATTGAGTTATTTCGAAGCTAAGGTGGGGATGGGTCGAAATACTCTCATCCAATAGAATTTAGACAAGTTTAGGTTTCTATTTTAACCTTATCATTTAGATTTAACC
Source organism: Viscum album (assembly GCA_963277665.1). Lineage (NCBI taxonomy): Eukaryota > Viridiplantae > Streptophyta > Magnoliopsida > Santalales > Viscaceae > Viscum > Viscum album. Next base: position 751,906,970 of record OY728150.1, read on the forward strand.
TTAAGTTAAATAAGTTTACTTTTACCGTGTCTTCTTGTTTTCTTACACTATAAGGTTAATAGTCTTACTATAACAAGCCAAACTAACCCCAAGTTTTTTATTATTAATATATATACCCTTATATAAGTCATTTTTCCGAACCTAATATTTTTAGGAAGAAAATAACAAATAATAATATAATATTTGTTTTAAAAACTATTTTATGTCAATTTTGACACTATTTGGTAATTGATTTTTATGAAAATCATAACAGAATGATTAGTTCTAAAAAAGATATTTAAATCAATATTAACATGTCATATTAACCTAGAAAACTAGTGGAATTCATAAAATGTCTCATATTACATTTATTTGGGTATTTATAACATCAATTATGTCAATATTTCATTAATAAGATAATTACATCATCATCATTGTGTCAAACATAAATTACATTATTTAATGTCTAAAAATTATAAATAAAATACCATTATGTAGGAAATATTTTTATCTTTCTAATGAATATTTATAGTTGAATTTATCGTATGTATAACCCTATATTAAAAATGATTTACTTATTAAACATTGATTTTAACTATTTTAACCCTTCTTTAAATAAATTAATATTAAATGTCCTAATCTAATCCAAGTGGGTCTAAATGGTCACATTTTATTCCTAAGGTTTATTTTGGTCGAATTAAACTTATCCAATAGAATTATTATATGTGTTAGGGTAATAATAATATCATTGTTACCCTTAATTACCCTATTTACTTTTAACCGTGGTAAATAAAAGAAAAAAGTTACTATTCACCAAAATTTATTTTCATCTCATTGAACCAAATTTTACTTACTGACATCAACCGTGTCTCTCGGATTTTTGAAATTCCACTAAAAAAGTGGTAAAATTATGTTTTATGTAAATTTTCAAATTCTCCTAGGAGGTGGGTAAAAGACGGTCAAAAGTTCAATAAAATTTTTATATATCTAACATTATTATAAAATGACTCCAATGAATTAAATTTAACTTATATAGGTATTATGTGTCAATTTTTACCTAAAATAAATTTAAAAAAAATAATTATTTAAATAAAAAACTCGGTTTTTAAATAGTAACCCAGTGTTTCACTATTAATCAAAAATTGAAAGTTTTCAGAAAAATACCAAAATTTCACCCTAGGATAATTTCGATATTCCAAATCCAAAAATGAAGTCCATTTTGAAAGATGAAATTTTCAAAATTTCAAAAAGTGGTTATTACTGTTAATAACAGGTAGTTTTAATAATATTTTAATAGCATATCGTTGTTTAGTGAAACTCGGTATTGCGTACAACACACGCTATTGAGGAAGGTTGTGATTGCGTGTAATATATCCAAGTTAGGGTTTTGTGTTGTGAAAGACTCCTTTGTTGTAACGTACAACACAAGACATAAATAAAATTAAATAGAATATTTTTCATAAAATCTCATGGTGTTATAGTTTTCTAGGCTATGAAGGTCAAAATGATGAGTTTTTGGTTTTAATCTCATGGGGAGCTCAACCTATGGAATATTATCATTTCTAGCCACCTATTCATAGAACATGAAGTTGTTGTTATATATAACCTAAGTGGAAGAAAATTTAATGTGATGGGGGAACATCCAACATATGAATAATTCATCACCCAATATATGAGAATCGTTTAGGTCGGTATTCGAAATAACCATATAGGATGGTATAAAGATTGTTATATGTGATTTGGGTGAGGGACTTGGTAGATGAGTGGGAATGGGAATACTAGGTATGTTTCACTTATGAGGAGTATTGTGATGACATTTTTCACATATTGCTTTATGAAGTAGGGTGGATGTCCAATTTCAATGTTTATTATGAGAAAGATGTTCCACTAGATCTCCTTAGCTGAAAGACCCAAATACGAACACCTTATACCTTCATCATGAAGAGGTGGTAATCATATTGTGTGATTTAAATCAGAACATAGGGATTTTTTTGGATATCAATATGATGAATTTCTCCCAATGACCAATGCTTTGGAAAATGCTGAGTAGACACCAACTAAAACGCAGATCCTCTGTGACCAGTTGATCTTAGTATTAGACCACGAACCCCCTTTCAAAAAATAAATCTTATTTAAGATATTGATGGGATTTTTCTTGAGTCTTCTAGAAGACAATATAATGGGGTGGATGAATTAGTTATTGAGAGTACAACATAGGAGGAGGTTGGGGTCACATTGGATGATACTAGAGGAGGGACACTTCCACGAATAGGGCTACAACAAGATGGACCGGAAAATAGGGGTCCAGTGCATGGCTTTCCCAACTACTTTACTGATTAGATGGTTGCTATAAGTTAGGTATGATCACATTGTCTTCAACCCTAGGAAATTAGTGATGGTTGTATTCATCGAATATGGGAACCAAGTGAATTTGGGTATCCCCATGATGGATAGGATTTACAACCAACTAGGTCATGTCAAAAAGGGGGATATGACTAGATGAATATGGGTCCCATTATAATTCCTCCATGGATGGGTTGTAGTGAACGTTTTGGGTAATTAGTTTCCAAACACCATCACCCCAACTGAATATTGTTATTCACCTATCTCTTCCAAATATTATCTCGGTCTAATCAGTAACCCTTAATGAAGCTGGGGTGGTGGCCAGTATCAATAACAATGAGCAGTTCCACTCCATTCCATTCTCGACCCAAACTGGAAAGATGTACGATGATCTATGAGGGTCTCTAGAGTAGAAGGAATATCTAAAGGCCATTCAAGGTAGGGTATTGGTTATGTGGATTGATTACAACACCTAATATTAACCATACACCCCATCCTAGTTCACTCAGTAGTTCAGGTGCATATAGTATCTAGTGAAGTGAGTACATATGGGGTTCTATGAGGAGAGGAACCATTGTATACTTCTTCATATTTATTGTATGTTCATGTATAAGGGTGTTAGGGATAAAATCATTCTTCCACTAGACAATCTGAATTCCATATTTACACATATATATATGTCAAAAACTGAATTTCAACATAACCGAGTGTGATATTAAACCAATATGTGAGGAAATTGGTGATATCAAATGATACACATGATTAGTAGGGAAATAGGAATGATTCTATTCTAGGCATACACCATGCTTCAGGGGCTCAAGTTGGGTTAGCATTGGTCAGAGATCAGGGGCCTACTGTGCATCTACCCTTTTGCAGAGTAGGACTCCCTCAAAATAAGCCATGATATAAGGAAGAGGGATCTCATTATAGGATGAGATAGCCTAGAGATGCCCTAGGGAAGAGGCTATACAACACGGTATAGGTAGCTGTTGATTCCATTCATCTAGATCTCTAAGATACATGGGGGTTGTTACAACTATCCTGGATGCATGAGGCTTACATGGGAGGGGATTGAGTTTCTGGACATCAGGTTTGTATGGATCATGGACCAAGTAAAATTTTAAGAGATTTTTTTTCTATTAGTAAGACATGTATGCTCCTCACGCTTTCACGGGGAGGGTGATCCCCCCCACTTCCCATGTATGGGTGATATTTAGTGTGCAACCAGGAAAAATTACATATGCTGGAACACTATCCAGGGAGGAATTAGATCCTAGTTCTATTAAATAGGTCTCTAGTGGTGAGTAGTCATGGGATCCAAATATGAGTAGGAAAGATTTCAGAAGAGTGGGGAAGTTACCACTATGGAATATGACTTGACTGAGCTTTTATTAGGTGAGGTGAGTCTTCAGCTCATTATCACTACTGTGCATTTTCAACATTCCTCTCCTTTGATACCCCTAAACCATTTTGTGAACATTTATAAGAATCATACAAGGGGGGATAAGGGGAATCTACTGAGGATGATGAGGGATACTTATTAGGCATTGAGGATCTTATCCTAGAGTTCGCTCCCAAAGATCTGACAAAACGGCCATCTACTGAGGAGATTGGGGAGGATGATTTAGATCTTATGGACTTATTGGTTATCCATAGGGGACCTATACATAGTATTTCAGTGGAAAATCTCTTTGTTGGTGGGGCATGCTTCTCATGGTGATTTATCATTGAGATCCATATACCATCTCATGGTATGACTCCAATCCTCATTAATCACAATTATCTCAAATTATTTGATGATTGTACAACTTTATTATATAAAAAGGTAGTTTCCATATACATATTTCATACACATAGTGTTTAGGGGTCCCATGGAAGCATTTGTGGTTCCTACTGGCATAGAGGGTTCTCTATTGGTTGAATTCCATTTCAAGGCCTCAAACATAGATGTTTCCCAAGAACATTCCTCACATAAGTTCCTTTTTTTGAAAAAGTTATATTCACCCATTTTATATACATAGTATGAACTAACTATATTTAATTTATTCAAAATAGTGTTCAAGGATGTGCACCCTCAACAAACGGGCATGACAAATGGAGTTGGGATGCTTGCTCTAATAATCGAATCATCCCTTAAGGAGCCAGTCATTCTAGGTGATTTTAACCTAATATTAGGAGATCAAGTAATTATTGGTTAATATGTGGCTATAGGGTTGGTAGAGAAGAATGTTTAGAGATATAATACTATTGATGAGGATTTAGATGATGATGACCCTCATGTCGACATGGATCCCATCCCATCTAAGAGGATCCATGAGGAGGACCTTGGTGCTCCATTACTTGCATATTTATCTAATAATGAGCCGAAACCACTCAAGGACTTCTTGGAATACATATATAACATGGATGCATAGAACCATATCATCCAATGTAGGGGGTAGAAGAGTGTGTATAATTTAATTTCTCACACCCCTTTAACTGATTTTTTGGGTCATCCAGGATTTCTCTGCCATTGGTTGGTAAGTCTAGGGACTAGCGGGGAGGGGGTGCTCTCAAAGCATCCACACTCTAGATTAGTACTTATATTAATGATAGGTCACATTCGGAGTATAATTATTTCAATGAAACATGATATAAAGATAAATCTATTTGAACCAAGGCACTGTAGGTAGTAGAATGGGGATCACTCAACTAGAAGGGGAATCACTACAACATGATCCCATATCCATTGCCAAAGAAGAGATCATAATCCAATTTATGGTGTAGTTAGTGGAAAACATGGTTGAGGAAGTGGATTAAATATCCTTGGTGGTAGATTTAATGTCTTCAAAGGGTTGAGTGATGGTCTGTGCTAACAAAGTACACCCTACGGCTGAACATGATGCGACAGAGTTCACTCGGTGACATAAGATCATAGAAAATTCCGGATTTAAGTTGTTTAGGTTGGAGAAATTGGGTTTCTATGACAATCCCTAAATGTGGATTCCATATTGGATTTTTTTTAATAAGGGATATAAATTAGCCTACGGAAGACCCTTCTCTTAATAAGAAATAAAAATTTGTAGGTTTTCAATTCATTGTGTGAAAATTTTCTTCATTGCTAGATCATATTCACAAGACTACCGAATATAAATCCATAATCCGCCAAGATTCGTTATTAGTTTGAGAAATGAGAGATAAATAAAAAATATTCACATACATGAAAGTTCTATATAGGGACAGAGTGAATGGGGTTAGAGTAATCCATTATCCGTAAGGTGTATCCCAGTTTGGGAAAATATAGTTAGGGAGAGAGACTCTGCATATATGACTTTTTTCCCAATGTGTGTAGGTGCACCAGTGGGGTAATGTGAGGGGCATTTAATTCTACCCAAATGAATGGTGAGATGGAGGTAATGAATCAAAATGTCTATGAATTGGAATATAAGGAGAAGTGAATTGATGATTGGGTATGATTTCTATCCATGCTCAAAATATATATTCCAATATCATACATCCATGTATTATAACATATAAAATATGGTCAACCATTGACCATGTTTGAAACCCGAGACCCATAAAATTTTCACAAAAATCCCTCGAGGAATGTGACCAAGATTGAAGGTGATCCATTTTTTTCCACGAACCATTAACATAATGGGGTTTGTTCATACATGGAAGATATTTGTGATTCAAATCAAATAAGGCATGAAGTGTGGAGGGTGAACTTGAGGGGATATTCATATAGATCTCAATACTCTTTGAATTACACCACTATTTTTCTGAGAACATTGAGTGAGTGTATCAGTATGAGAAATAACAATACATTAATTATAAGGGGATCCTTTTCTTGGTTTCTAAGAAACAGTAAAAGAACTTGAGTGGTGTGTTAGGCAAACAACACCAAATGGGTGGAAAAGGCTCCTCTTAGGCGGGGGCTTAAAATATTTAATATTTCTTTATCTTGGAATGCTGACGGGTAGTGTAATGTCATGTAATAAAGATATTGAACACACATTTTATCATTATATAATGAGGACATGTGATTTCTATAGTTTATGTTTGTATAGCTATGACCATAGAGCCATACAATTTAATTTCACATGGAAAGGATGTGTGTAGCATAGTTTAGTATCTTACTATTTGTAAGAGTGAACCAATGTGGATAAAAATATACCCCTTTTTGGTAGTGGGGTGAATGAATAGGGAAAACAAGGGGTGGTACCTCATGGAGGACCTCATGAAGTAGATGGTGTCAAGGTTTATATTCAAAATTTACATGAACCGGTGGGTCACGAAAGCACATCCATGATTTTTTTAGGGTGGGGGGGGGGGGTTGTGGATGAGTCATGTTTCATTTGTACTTATTACATTCATGTAATCTCTTTCTCTCAATTCATGAGGGTGAATTTTAATGTGGTAGTATAACTTTTCTAATATTTCCCTTTGGGTTTTAAACATGACATATTTATAGGCCTCTTTCTTAGAGTAGTTTAGGGTCATTCCAGTTAGACTGGGTACATACTTTAGGGGCATATGTATAGATGACTACAAATAGTTTAAGGTCATGATGTATGGGTTGAGGCCATTAGCTTATGATCATAGGTCTTGGACCATTTAGAGGAGCTCATGTGGATTGGAATCTTTTATAAGGCAAAAATGAATATAGGGTAAAGAATACCAAACACCACACAAGTTTTCACATTGATTAAGGCCATGATGCATGGACCACCTCTTCATGAGCATAAAAATGCATTATATGTGTGAAGGTTCTCAAGGCCCACTGCGGGGAAAGAGGAACTTTAACAAGGAATGCATGGTGATTGGTTTTCAACTGATCCTAATGTGGGATATATAAGAATCAAGACATATCACGTGAGAATTAGAATCAAACCATATGTAGTTCTTGAATGTGGAATGGTGTGAGACCAGTGCTGGAAGGGGGTAATCCTCTCAGGTGAGGATGTGGTGAATTAAATGGGGATTTGTTTGGATGAAACTCTCAAGGTTGTGTGAATGTGATGCTGATCGAGGGACACATAGAGATAGTTGCACATATATTAAGGTTATAATTAATAGACTAAAGATGATTCCATTTTAATACCATAAACCTTGGAATAGTGGTTGGTATTCTAGGAGGGTTCATGTGGTTCCATACAGTTCGAATCCCATTGTGAATTGGGTAAAAAGAGGCTTGATGCCTAAAAAATGGTCCCTAGGTAGATTGTATGCAATTTTAGGTCATCATTCTTGGACCAAATGTTAGAAATATATATTGTGGTCATAATTATTTTTCCAAGGGGCTATAAAATTTAAGGACATATAACTTTGACCACAGGGGTTGTAAAGTTAGTTTTGTTAGCAGGTCATTACCAAAACAATCATAAATAGAGGTATATGGGGATGAATGCTAGAAAACATGGTACAACCAAAGGTGGTATTTATTTCTAGAGAAGATATGGGGGTTCTAGGTGTCATTATGTAACCTATGGAACTAAGAATTAAGCCACACATTATTCTGAATCATGGTGTGGTAGGAGATCATCCCCAAAAGGGGGTCATCCTCTTGGGTGAGGATGAGAAGTTGACTTTGTTATTTAAATTTTCATATATAAATATTATAGTTATATAGTTTAATGATATGTATCTAAGAACCAAAAATGGGTTTCCACCTATTTAAAGGCATGGAGATCATATTGGGGGTCTAAAAATAGTTTAACGTCACGATTGTTGGACCATGGGTTGTGTGTCTAAAAGAAGCTTGTGTGGAATGAAATAGAAATAACTTGAAATCAAGAGAGGTCTGAGGCATGGTTCTATATGAAACACATCTGAGTAAAATTTTGAATATTTTAATGTCATGAATCTAGGAATGAGGCTCCTAGTGTATGTTCATAGATTTTGGAACATAGAGAGGGTGGTATCCCATTTTGGGAATGCCTACACATCTTGTTGTACTTAGAGAAAATTACACCTTCACTCTTAATCCCACATGATCCACGATCAGTGTGATAAATAATGAGTAGAGTGGATTTCTTTTCATCATAAGGGAGTGTGTGACTGGAGAAGAAGACATCTATTTGGGAAGGTTCCAGTGAATCCAACTTTCTTGGTCATCATGCATGAACACATGGGGGAATAACACCAAGGGTATTAAAACTCCACCAAAGTGAAGAGAGGTGGAAAGGAGGGAAGTCATGAATTACAAGATTTGTACCATGAAAATGGGTTTGACCATTGGGTAGGGAATGGATGATAATAATTTTTTAAGAGTAGGTTACAGAACTTCTCTAGTCAAGAATTGGGTGAATAAATATAGGATCGATGGTTGAACATATTCAAAACTTGGGAACCATAATATTTTTCGTGAGATATATTTAGGCCTGTGCCTGGGATGGTAGGTGAGCCATTTTTTCTAAGAATCATTACCATTAGAGGGGAAAATTAAGATTGGTAGGGTGATGATGGTCCAAACTAGGGAAGGCATGAAGTGTGGAAGTGGATATATTATGATGCTTAGGGGTTGTTAAATACCATGGGAGATATTCCTTTGTTAACTTGAATGTTTTGGATGAGAATATTGAATATAAATGATTGATAATGTACCCAAGGGGAATATAATAGAATATTTTAGTGGTGGATTACCCTAGGGTATGAGATCTGAGCATCGATACATATACCATGGGATTGGATATCAATCCATATGTAGTTCATGAATTCACCAAGGAAGATGACAAAAACCAAAAAGGAGATAATTCTATCAAGATATGTTTCAAGTAATCATATTTATTTACATTATGTGATAGGGATGTGGACTATGTAGTTTAAAATCTTGTGTAAAAAACATTTAATATAAATTTTTAATAACATATGGTGAGGATGAGTGCTTACAACAATTTAAGGTCATCTAGCTTGGACCATGGTGGAATTACACAAGGGGCCACACATTGCTGTTGAGAATAAAAGATGGTGCGGTTGGGGAATTATGCTTGAAAGATTCCCTACGATGGGGGTACCATCTCAAAATTAACATATATGGAATCTTTCCACATCATATAATGAATCCTTCATTTTTTATATAGAGAATCCCAAGTTTGTTTCATATGGTAATCCCACAATTAAATGTCATGTGAAAGGAATTCATGTGCGAGTCTTATGCATGGATCCACCAATTCAATCTTTCTCATGTCAGGTCATGTGGAAATATCCACCTTCTAGTGGGACAAGGAATATGATTGGGTCTTACACCTGAGAAAGAGGCCCAAGGGTACTTCTTAGTTATCATTACAGGATTAAAAATCTTACATTAAAACACACAGTCATCTCATGATTTCCACACGAGGTTCCCTATGTTTGTCATAGTGGGTATGCTACAGTTTAACATCATGTAGATATGATCATGTCATGCATATTTAAATCATGTGACTAGGATTTTAGGATTTGTAGTTTAAAATCACACATCTTGGACTCTGTATCATCCCATATTAACACGTCCCGTGTTTATCATGTAGGGTAAAGCTACATTTTAATGTCATGTGATGAGGGAATCATGTGAAAAACTTATGCATTGAACTTCCCATTCTTACTTCCTCATGTAAGATCATGAGGGAGTCTTGACTCACTAATGAGTCATGGATTATGATTGGGGATTACAACTGAGGAGGAGTTCCATGTGGGCTACTTAAGAGATGAAGGGATTCATATAGGGCTTATACTCAAGGGATCCACACTTTTCTTACTCATGTCAGGTTATGATGAAATTTCATCTCGATGATGGGTTAAGGGATATTATTGGGGATTGCACCTAATGCGAATACCCATGGTGTAGTTCTTGGTGGATATCTTATGAACATCATAAGAGGAATCTTATTCTTGATGCATAAGGAATATCGTGTTTATTATAGGAAGAATCCCCTGTTTTTCATATTGGGTTAACAATAGTTTAACATCATGTATCTAGAATGATGTGGTATAGTTTTACATCATGTTACTCAAACATTAGTAATTATTAATTAAATTCTTACATCCCAGAATATTGGGTTTCACGTGATGTAATGTCTGAGGAACTTGGATTTGGTTGGAGGTGTGATTTTCTCCCTATCTATGGAAATAAATGTGTATACAGCTTTGGGGTAGAACATATGAATGATATAATGTGATTCCCATTTGGATTCTAGTTTTAGTGACTTCATTCTATGTATCATCAATATCCTAAGAGACAGTACCATATATCCTTAAAGGAAAGAGTAGAGATAGATCTTTTTATTAAATTAGTGTACCACTCGGTTCTGATACCTTCCCAAGTTATGAAAATCTTAGTGCCTTTTTTCCTTTAAGGGCTTCCAACTCAGAAAAGAGGACATATTATATCTTATTTAGTGTCTATTTATTTTAAACAATCATCAAGAGTGACAACTATAAATCCTATATATGTAGAAGCTCTTATACCCCATACTCTAAGGAGTATGGGGTTTATTTGTTGGAATTTTTAGTTTTTATCTGATATTCCCAGAGTAAATTTAAGAGCATATCATCCCAAATCTTCTTATTTTGATATACTGTATTTTGCAGGATGTTAAAGAGAGTTACTTGAATTCCACGATCTTCCCATTCTCCTACACCTGATAGTAGTAAGTGTTTTTGGACTGGATGTCATACATCACATACAACTTCTCTGAATAGGAGGCTCGAATATTGGTTCTATTGTCCATGAGAATGTTGTAAGAAATTAAAAATTGGAGGATGGTGTTGTATTTCAAAAAATAAATCATGGATGAGGTCTTGACCTATTATAGAGAGATGTAATTCCTACACTCTGAGAATAACTCTATGGAAGTTATAATGAATCTGCACCATCAAGCAATCATTTTTGGGAAAGGGACCAAATCATCAAGTCCCCATATAGAAAAGGGATAGGAGTACATGGTGGTATGGATTTTATAAAATGGTTGATGATTTAATTGGGAATGGATCTATCATGCATGGAACTTCTTGGTGAAATTGATGCATTCAAGGATCATGGTGGTCTATAAATAACCCAACCCATAGATCTGGTGAGAAATCTTCAACCCCACATGATGTTCCCTACATGACCTGGCATGGGTTTCTTGCATGAATTGATGGGACTTATTCCCATGGAAAAAAAGGAGGATTTTATCAAACCCATGACTGTAGAGGGTTTAATGAAGGTTGGGTCTATCAAGAAGGTTAAATTTCACTATACACTGATGGATTCTCTCATGCTCAGATCGGTCTAGTAAATGTGTTCCATGCTGAAGGTACTCAATGAAGGGTGTAATCCAATGGGTTGTTTCTTCAACTATAGGGGAATTTGAGGGCCCTACTATAGAATTGTTAGTGGATAGCCGATTTACTTGTTAGTTATCATCTTAAGAAGTTACAATAGTGATGAACCTGTAATTCACCACATCGATGACTAAGTTATCTTGGCTGGTATCGAAAAAATATGTGTTTAGGCATGAAAAAGCATCAACTCATTTATTCTATGATCAAGTAAAAGGATTCACCTCCTATGGGGAATGTAACTAGGACATTAACTCGTGATTATACTCTATAAGAGGGATGAGTTCCTATTTTTTAATAACATAGTCACCATTGATCATTTCTATGACTAGCTTAGAGTCTCCCTTCACATGAAAATTAGAGATATTGAATTTTAGAGATACCTCAAGGCTAGTGATATTAACATGGTATTTATCCTCGTTGTTTATTAATACTTCTAATTACAATATAAGGTATGGAAAGATGGTATGTGTAGGAGTGATAAAGAAAATCCATAGGCTCGCCCTATTGAGTTAGGGGTTATTGAGCCTTATCCTAGTCATAATATGGGAGGATTCATCAAAATGAATTTTCCAACACTGAATGGTCTAGTCCATGGATAATATGTCTTCATTTTATAAGTCAACATCCATATAAAATTCCTCAGGGGTTGGATACACAACCATGAAATTTTCCAAATCTTGGACCTTAACAAATTTTTGGGGGAAACAACTAATTTCTAACTACTACAGAAATATTTTTGAACATGGAAGCCAACTTGTCTATATAGGGTGGTTGATAATGTACTTCAGGGGATCAACATATGATACTATATTTATCCCATGGTGCAACAAGTAGTGAAAAAAAAATTCCCTGTAAATACTAGTGTGGGATAACACTTCTCGATGGGAGGATATGTGGTCTTTGTGTTGAGTAGTATGTGACTGAGGCAGTACATGCTATTTTCCTTACCCTCATTGTTCTTTTGATCTAGAAGGTTTCCAAATAATTATTTCATGGTGGACACATAATGGCCCAAAGGATTCCTTGAGATGGATTGAATCAATACTAGAGGTTGTGGAAGATACTATTTAATATCCTCAAATTCATCCTAGAAGTATTTTTCACACTCTTTGGTGGTTCCTTTCTTCATAATCTTTGATAAGGGATTAAACCTTCCAGCAAAATTTTCAATAAACTATCGGATACAGGGAAAGTGTCCTTTGAGGTCCCATAACTACCACATGTTTCATGGAGGATGCATCTGGATGATAACATTGACATTCAATAAATCGATCACAATGTCTATATATCTAAATAAATAGAGTAACTTTCCTGAGTTAAACCCAAATGCACATTTTAGGGGGTTCAATTTTTGGTGGTGGGAGTGGAGGAAGTAAAATACATTCTCAAGATCCTTGATATGGTCCTGATGTTGGAAGCATTTTACCACAAAATCATAAATATAACACTAAAAAAATGTTTTGAGGAGTGGGTTGAATATATGGTTCATGACATGCCAATAAATATCTTTATAATTATTCAAACGAAATGGAATCGCCCCAAAACAGAAGGTTCTATAGGTTTCTCTAAATGTTCTGGCCTCTTCATTCTTGGGGACCATCTAGATATGGTTATACATGGAGTACCTATCCTTGAAGGAGAAGTCTTAGAAAATAGCTATAACATTGATCAATAGCTCCATAATTATAATGGAATATCATATATTGGATATTGGTGGTCGATGTCTCAGAAATCAACATAGACTCTAATCTACCCATTCTTCTTCCCAAATGGGACAATCTTGGCCAGTTACATGGGGTATTAATCCTCCTTCAAAATGTTTTTCTTGATTATATTATCCACTTTGGCCTCTAACATGGTGCGATGGGAAGTGTATATCCTCTGGGAGGTTTTTTGACCCCATGGTGACCTGAAAGGTGGCCATGGTGATGAAAAAAACATCAAGACTAATTCTTAGAATTTTATAGTAGTTCCTGGTGTAAAAATTATGGTGTTGTTTCAAAAATTCCATATATCTATACCACACATTTGGAGACATGACCGCACTGATCAATGTTAGCCTTGGGTCTTCCTATATAATGAGATTCACCTAGTTCATCTCATTAAATGTGGTGGATACACCTTTTCTAAATCATGGAGTGGCATCATTTATATCCTCTTTATCATCTAAAAAAGGAGGATTGGGGGGAGGCAGCTCTGCTGGAGTTTTAGTCCTAGTTGTGCCACTAGAATTTTCTCTAGTAGGAAAAAACTCATCAATAGGGGGTTCTTATTACATGGATACAATGAAGATTGAATATGACCATCCCATACCATGTCGTTTCTGACCATCAGATCCACCTTAAATAATGAAGCAGTGATGTCGAGTCATTCTCCTTTGAGTGAATCCAACCTTCTGGAACATGCGACGATGTCGTAAACTAGTGAATATAGTGGAAAATCATATTATTATACACCAAAATGGATTTTTAGAATTATATGAGGCTATATGATGTAGAAATATGTGGTAATCTATGCGAAATACTTCTTAGAAACAATGAAGTAGCTCCCCAATTATATGGTTGTGGGTTTCACCCGATGGATTGGTAGAATGAAACTTTATTTCAAATCCACCATGGGAACCACTAAAGTGTCAATAAAATCATTGAAGTTGTTGATATGCTCAACCCTATCAGTCAAGAGCTATTTTCCCTCCCATTTGGAGAACCTATCATCCTTTTTTAGTCCTTACAAGAGTTGAATAGAGAATCATCACCATAGAGTAAACCTAGTCGACCATCGATGGGGTATTTGAGGAACTGATTGTATGAATAAGGGACTACCACATGTAGATGGAGCCAAGAAAATCCCAATAGGGTGTGGTGGTCGTATCCTATTAGACTACCCTAAATTTAATTCTTGCTACTAGGCCAAAAAATTGGGTCTTCAGCTGGATCTTTCCATGTAGATTATTCTATCTCTTAACGTACCCCGTGATTTTTATGTTAGAGGGGGAATATTTTCTTCCATAATCTATATCTTGTGGAGTTTAAGGGACTAAATGAGATTAATCCCGAATCCAATAACCACTATAAAGAAGCATATTTCCAAGCCATTGAGTTTTCATGTGATATAAAGCCAATGAATGTGCCCCTGGAAAGTGAAACCCTCTTCATATTCAAGGATTGAAAAATCGATTGAAATTATTACTGTATATTTTTATCTACATGGTAGGCTTGAAAGATAGTTACCACAGTCTTGAACTAGAGAGGGATATTTAGGGTCTCAATAAGGGCTTTATGAATTTCCTTTGATAGGCGGAGCACATCTAAGATTGAGAGTCTCACTAGAATTCTAAGGAAGTTCTTCAACTCATCATATTTAAGGTAAAGGGTCATGTTTTTTTCAAGGTTCTGTCTTTGATTGGGATCATAGTGGGTGTAGCTGATTGAGGTGCTAGTGACCGGTTGGTTTTGTTCATGTTCCGCTGATATTCAAATAGTTTAGGCTAAGAACTAGATGCATAAGGTCAGGCCCTAGATGGTCGTGGCTGAGCATGATGCTTCTATGGCTAGACCACCTGATCAACCAATATGGTTGACTACAGATGTGTATTTAATGGAATATTCTGAGATGGTTTCACTTTATATTCTCTATAAAAGTCATGTTTCCTAATCTAAGTGGTATGCGCATCCTCCTTGGGAGAACTAGGCAAAATATCCAGTTTGTTAACATAGGATCTAACCCACCAATGATGGAATCATGTAGAGTTCCCGGGGGTGGAACATAGTTTTCTACATCACTAATTTTGATGAAGCGATATACTATCTAAATATAATTAATAAAATCTTACTTATAATTTTCATTGGTTGAATATTTCATGAAGGGATAAATTCAGGCCGTCTCTCCAAATTTTAGAGTCATGAAGTTACCATGCGTTCAGGCTAACTTTTGAATTAATGGGGGACTCTGATTTCCCTAGAGTCTTTGGTTCTTATTCTTTTGAGACATGGAAGTCTACAATACGAACTAGGTGGCCGAAGTGGTCATGGAGACAACAAGGTGTTATTGTTATTTCAATAGGGAATAGATAATTCGATGGGTTCAAGAAACCACATTAGTTGATATCTAGTCATTTTACTTTTATGTTCCCAAGAATAAATCCTGTTTCTATTCCTCAAAGTCTTCACACAACTATCAGGGTAAGTAGAGACATGTGCTACATGTATCAGGACACATCTCAACTCGATTAGGACATGATCAACCAATTCCTAGAGACAATATTTAATATGAAACACTCTTTGATGGTGTGTATGAGGACCATATCGTACGATAATTAGTTGTCACAATTAGTGAGGTTACATTCCTCAAGTATTATATATTCTTGCAGTTTCAAGATGTTCTTTTCCATGGAATAGATGAAGTATCCTAAGTCCTATGTATCCTTGAAGGAGTAGGTTTGTTTTTTTCACTATGTGAATGAAATCTTGGGTTCCTATGATTGATGGAGGGATTCGGTGAAATTTTCATGGCGAGTCTATACTTGAAAAGTCTATGCTAGTAGGCCCTATCTGATAGAGTTTCCTAGATTTGAACCAGTTACAGGGCCACCATCTACCTAGTGGAGGTTATTTATGCCTTATAGGTTTTCAAATAGGTACTAGAAGAGGTAATGGGTGCGACAAATTCTTGTTCCACTTCAATGATTCTTCCAAACACTGATATATTTTGGTGAACTCTCAAAATGCACTTGGGTATCTTAGGGAGATGGTGATAAGGACCAACTCATATTTGAAATTCTACACACACATCATCAAAATCTATTCCTAGGAAATATGTATATAAGGGGAGTACATGAGACACTTCCACAAAGAAATGAAGTGTTCAACTTGCTCATTAGGCCATTGGTTTCATTAATAGTGTTGATTGATACTGATTTTATACATGGAGTGGAAATGGTATGGGAACTACCTATGGAGATCCTCCTAGATGGTGATGGATCCTAGAGTGATTTGACTATACCAAAAAGGGAAAGTCCCAACATGATCTTAATTAAACACTAAATCTTGGAAACCTCCTACTGCTCTAGGGTCTCGACCATCAGGATGCACAATAAATCTAAGTGGACTAGGTGCTACAGTGGATCACCCATGCTGTTGAATTAGGTAAATCTAGGATTAATAAACTATGGGGGTTGGAAAACATGGTCCATCAATAGAGGGTCCGACTTACCTTTTGGTGGAATTGACACATATTTCATTAATCCAAGATGGGTGAAAATAGAAGCTATCATGTCATCTTGGTATGGGTTAGTAGTCACCTAATCCTTGATCATCCTACTGGATCATGAGTGTTATTGATGAAACATTGGTCACTCGATGGATGATTGTAGGGGGGATGATTTTTGTTCAATCATTCATGTTAGGTAAACTATTTACAAACAGTTTCCAATGGGTTTATTCATGGAACCGAAAACACACAACAATTCTATATCCATGGGGACTTGGTTTCCTAAGGTAGGTGCTTGTAGGGGAGTTTGTCCAATGATACTTAAGAACTCAAATTGGACAAGAGTATTTGAGGTCTCGATCATTACACCCTTTTAAGGGAATTTGTTCCTACTCTAGGACTCTCTTATAGATATAAGATATATTCATGAATTCTTCATTAATTCCCAAGTATGTTGTGGATCACCATTGAATTAGTAATATTTTATTAGCATGTATAGAACTTAGATTCATCTTTATGTATATGATGTTATTCATCAATGTATATATCTGTATATACCGAAGTTTCTCTAATAAGGGTATTCGATTATGTACTAATTAGTTATTCTTTGGTCATTATTACAATGTTGTTGGTTTTTATCCATATAGTGGGGTTCACTAGAGTGTATATTCATCCAAAGAAATAGGAGTTGTTTTAATGTCGAGATCAGTCCCATGGATGGGCTTCCAACGTATCCTTGGGAAATGAATTAGAACCCACATAGTTTTGTTCCACTTAATGGGGAACATCATACCTTTTAGGGTATTGTGATAAGGACCAAACCATTCTATTTAACATCGTGGGAGAAAGATGACTAGGTGAAAGGTTCCTAGTCAATTATTGGTGTGAGACTTATGTTGAAGTGACCTAGAGAAATTGGAAGGGATATGGTCTCCTAGGTTAGTTATGAATCCACTACGAATGTGTACTAGAGAGAAATAGGGTTGATTTAGGGTGTTGGGTTGAGACCTAAGGGAGGCTTCCTACATATACCATTTGTATGGGAATAAAATCCCACATTCTTCAGTTGTGAGTGCCCACACCTATAGAGGACCTCAGATTTGTCTCATAGGAGAGTATGGACCTTTGAGAGGATTTGGATTGGGGATTACTTAAAAGGAGTATTACCTGGTGATTTGATATTTTTTTGGGGATTACGCCTAAGAAGGATGCCCCGGTGAATGAGTATATTTTGGTTGGGGCCTACTCCTGAGGAGGATTCCTGATGGGTTGGTTTTTTTTTGGATTATACAAAATAGGAGGCCCAAAATGTTGGGTTTAATTAATTATACCATATAGGTTGATAGCCTTTTGTGAGATGTTGGGGATTATACAAAGTAGGAGGACCAAAATTTTGTATTTAGGGGAATATACCATATAGTAGGATTCCCTTTTTTGATGTTGGGGATTATACCATGTATGAGGACCATAGGTTCAGTTGGGACTTACAGTTGAATGATTCCCAAAAGGTTTATGATTGTGTGTATATCATGATCACCACCAACCTTTAATCCCACATGATTCATGCTCGCTTTGAGATACAGGAGAAAGTAGAAGATCCTAGAAACCACACGATTTTCTTTTCCCTGAGGCTGGATACATGAAACTAAGGACCAATTCCTTTGGAGTCCCTCTGATGGAATATAGGAGGATGATCCAATAAGATATTCTCTACCAAAACATATATCATATTGTTTGGATGTCATTATCGTAGAAAAACTCTAAGCCCTTGTGAGTAATTAATAAATGTGAGAATGAGAAATAGAAAGATTCAAAAAACCACACAATCCACCTTCCTCAGGTGGAAGATTCTAGGGAGATGACACATCCCTCCTGTCATTGTACCTTGGACCAAAAAGGAGAGAGAAATGGATTTGAAGTTCCCATCTGCCCTCTTATTTCGGTACTTCTGATAGTCACATTTAATGATCTAATAGGATATGTCCCATGGTTATTAATGTGTTTGGATTAAATATAGAGAGTTCCCACAAGAAAATATATAGAATTTACATAAAATTATTTTGGGGTAATAGAGGAGTATCTCATTCCATGTCTGCCCACCTGGAACTAGAGGTCCTTGGTCTTTGAGTTGACTAGGGAAAGACATGGTCCAAATCCTATAATCCATGAACGGGAGTTCCCTAACATTTCCCCTAGGGTTAGGGTCCTTATGACTAATGGAATTCATTCTCACATGAACCTCGATGACCCTTTCTATTAGGTATGACAAGTGAAGAAAGCCTTTGACCAAAGGAATGAATACCCAAATGGGAGACATTTTGGTGCGCCTCTTTCCATGGGTTTGAAAGTCCAGAGGCTTTGGTGAAAGTCCCAAATTGGTCCCCCTCAGATAAGATATCTTAAGGAAGAGGATATTTTCTATTGGTGGCTTGGAAGAGGGATGAAACGGGGGATCATGTAGGTCCTATATTTGAGAGAAATGGTTCTTTGAGCTAGTCATGGTAAGAATTAGAGGTGCTTCACACAGGTGGGTATATGCTTGTGTGAGCTGGATATGCCTTGGTAAATGGTCCAGCTAGACAAAAACACTTGGGAAAGGCTTTATCCAAGGAACCATGGGTTTCCTTATGTGTCCTTGTATGGGGCTTGAGTAGGTCCCCTGTTAGGGAAGGGGCCTCACACAAGTGGGTTTTCACTATGGGAAAATAGGGTCCTCATGTAGGAGTCTTGTATTTTCAGAACATAGAGGGACAATGATACCACTATCCTTCTTAATTTCCTCGTTTATTAGGTTTCATATGGCTACATAATTGGTTTTTGAGGAATTGGGTGAAGGGGTCGCTCATCCAGATCTTGAGGTATTCTTCTAAGTTTTCTTGTTCTTTCAAATGATGAGTGCTTGGTTACTTTTTATTGCCAAATAGGGTACCCAGGTCGAAGGAGTTACCCTGTGCAGGTCAACGGTGTTGTTACCCATTGCTGTGGTGGCCATGATTTCAGTTCCATGTAGGGTTGGTGCGTATTTCTGAAACACATGTAAGTGATAGAGATCATCTACACCTTCTAGGTGAGCATAGGTGCCTCGCATAGGGGTGGTTGTGCCTTCTGGGATGCATGGTCAGGGATTGATACAGTATCTTGGCATGTAGGTTTGGTGTGTGTAGGACCACCTAGGTGAACCTTCTACTCTATACCATAAGGTATGTGCCCCTACACCCCTACTTGATGTCACTATAGGGCTAGAGTCTAGGCCCGTCAGGTCTGTCTTTTCACTACTGATACTCACCCCAATCAAAAATAGAGAGTTTCACTAAAACATTTTCAATATAGGTTAATAAAATTTTACAACATGATAGATACAACTTTACCGCATCAGGAATTAAGATTCATTTATACTAAAACTCAACATTTAGTTTCTAAGTGAGTAACACATCATGAATTCTATCATAATGTGGATGGAACACAATTCAATCTGTCAACAAAATCCCCAAATTAGAATTAGATTCATTCAGAATGAAATGAATATTGTTCTAAGGTAACTATAAGGAAAATTTCATCATTCCAATATCAGTTGGCGGACGTTGGAGTTGTCTCAATTATGTAAGGATTATCTAATTTCTTTATAAGAGATAGGGCCTAGCGTGCATGGTTCAAATGTATCTAGGTTCATATGGAAGACACTAAAAAATTTGTGTCTTTTGTTTCATTTACCTAATTTCTTTCCTAGCCCAATATAATGAAGAAATAGAGGGTAGGAATTGGCTTTTTCTTAGTCCACACTTTTCTGGTTTTTAGCCTAACAAGTTTTGTGAATTTTTTCCATTGCCATATTTTTTCCCTAAACCATACGGAGTGCGGTTCTAGTGCGTTGAGACTCAATTTTTTTTTCTAGGGTTCCCTTTCTGGGGTTTTAACCTGGCAAGTACTATGTCTCTTTGGGTGGAAATTTTAATGTATTGAAAGTTATACTAGTGTATCTAGTGTTTTAGGTTGAATATCTTCGACCATGAGTTTTGGGATTATGGAATAACAATTATCTTGGTCCATGAATGTACAATCATTAATTAAATACCTAATTGGGAATTTTGAGCCACAATTTTTTGGTTCCAAAATATAAAAGATGATATTCATGTATAGTGGAGGTCTTTATTGAGGAATATGATATGATTGGCTAACAAATATTTTTTTGGCCAACTGTATTCATATCCAATTGGGGTGTGTTACGACATAGTAAAATAGTGCAAACCTCTGGATGACATGACCTGCAATTTGGGGGGTGAATTATTAAAGCTAATTTGGGAATGATACAAAAAAATCAGGAAAATTAGTTTTCGGGAATTCTGACATTCTACTACTGATAGCCGAAGAATGTTTATGGGGATTCAGATTTCTCAAAATCGTAATGGGTGGATTTTCTAATAGAAAATGTCTAAGAATGAAGGGAGTGTCTTTATTGGAATTGGACATGAATGGGAAACTGACCCTATATGAATTTGGATTGTGTGAAAGAGGGTACATTTTTTATATGACTGATGTTAGGGGGAGAACCCATTATGACAATGGTTAAAGCATCATGCATTTTAATTTCATGTGACTAGAACATTGGTCGTGTGGTTTAACATCTTACAGTGGGGAAATTATTCTACAATTTAACATATTATGTCTAGGAAATTATTCTATATAGTTTATTATTGTACAATGATGACATCATGGGGGGATATAATTTAAGGTCTTTATCCTTGACCAAAATATCAATAATTCTCCCCTTTCATAGTAATTTTTCTAAGAATGCACAATCAATTTTGAGTATGAGGAGGAGAATGATGTAACCTGTAATATCAGGACCAATAAATTCAAAATGTGTTTTGGGGAAAAGTTATTATGGTTATAAATGAGGTGCCTCTGAAGGAAAAAGTTATCACTAGTTGAAAAACACTTTTTGTGGGATACTTTTTGAAAAACCAATGGTATAATGTTACTTTATTTTCAAAAAACGGAATCCTCTTACAAAAAGCCTATTTGTGGGTTGCTTTATGAAAATACAATTGGGGAGTGTTACTACAAAGTCAAATAGAGGATTTTTCTATAATCATTTCATTTTATTAATGATGGTCTAAGGAATTTTATGGAGATTCATATTTCACCGAACACAAAGTTTGGTTTTTCGGAAAGAAATTACCTAAATACAGAAGAATCATTTCAAGTCAAAATATAACAAGAATTTATGGAAAAGTATTCTTATGTAGGTCTGACCAAAATGAAAGAAATATATTTCATTTAGTTTTAATTCATATGACTAGAACCAGGGTATTATGGAAACAATTTTTGATACAAGGCCTACTGGACTAAGGTAGTTATGGTATACTTCAGAGATGATGGAGGAAATTATAAACCATGGTCTTGGGTGTTCTAGTTATAGGAGAATGGATATCAGAAAAATATGTGTGGGATGAATGTGTACTGATTCGAATTATGGGTTCCAACATAATTTCATCAATGCTTACAAGGATTTAAGTGGAATCTCTCGAGGGTGAAGTTACCACTGGTTGATAATACCATTTTTTGTGATACATTATGAAAATCCAATTGGGATGTGTTACTGCATATCTAAATAGTGGAATCCTATGGATGAAAGGACTTGAAATCTTGTGAGATATTTTATATATAGACTTCTGGGGAATGTTACTAAATAGTCATGAAAAGGAGTCCTAATATATCAGATATTATATCATTGGAAGTAGGTGAAATATTTTGATGATCTAAAAGTGTCCAAGATTAGGGGTATGCTATGAGGAAGGGATATTTTTGAGTAAAAAGGATGAATTTGGGTCAGTATTGTCCCTAAAGTGTAGAATCCTTTCCATAGATCAAACTCATATGTGGGATGAGGGCATATATGTTTCCTTGGTAGACTTCCTAATGAGGGGACCTAAATTAAGAGATCCTATGAGAGCAGGTATTTTTATTTACCCAGTGGTTGGGACTTGAACATGAGGCCTAGGTGGAACTATATATCCCACTAGAATGAGAATCAAGACACACATATTTCTTGATATACCACTTAGTTTAAATTCATTCAACTAGAATATTATCCATGCAGTTTAATGTCATATAGTAAGGAAATCTAGGTAGAATGTGCATTAATGTGATTGTGGTGGGATTAGGTTACATGACCCAAGAATCACTATGTATCTTATGGGGGAAAGAATCAAGAACCACATAATTCTAAAATAAATATCCCCCACTGGTTAAATTCACATGTGGAGGAAAAATTCTTTTTTAATATGGTATCATGCATAGGTTGAGAACCTATACTGGATCCGCTCACATAGATCTAACTCATACATAGAAGAATGTATGAATTTCCAATATTTTGTTGAGGATAGGCCTAGTATTGATGAATTGGACATCAATACGTATCTCATTGGAATGAGAATCAATCTTAACAAAGTTCTTGATATCTCATGCAGTTTAACATCATGCGATGAGGATGAAGATGGCCCAATGTGAAAGAGGGGAAATGTTCAGGCTAATCCCAAGGATAGAAATATGAGTGTCACTATGTATCCTATAATAGAAATAGTCAATCCACATGTAGTTCTTGAATGGTCCCCTATTCAGGTCTGAGTTGTACCCAAGGAGTGGTGCATTTTTTAATGTGGATCATGGACTAGATAATAGAGATCTGGGTATCACTACGAATCTCATTTGTATAAGAATTAAACTAGACATAGTTATTGAAGAAATTATGTCATTTACTATCATGAGATGAGGAAATTTGTTGTTCCTTTTACGGTCTTACAGCCATGACCATGGTAACCCTATTATGAAATGATATTCCTTAATTATGTAGGGAACCATTTTACTATAACTCCTAATCCCATGTGATCTATGATTGAATTGAGAAGAAAGGAATGGAAAATGTTTATTCACCACACTAAGGAAATTCAACTGAATTAATGTTAGGTTCATTTTGATTTTGTGGTGACTGGGCTTGGAGGTATGATCCAAGGTGTCACTAAATATCTCATTAGGATGAGAATCAAGACATATGTAATTTTTTAAAGGTCCCCTATGTAGGTCTATTTCATACACATAGAGGGGGATTTTTTTAGGGTTGGACCTAGTATCAGAGTTTTGGGCATCACCATGTATCTCATTGGAATGAGAATCAAGCCACACGTAGTTATTGAAATTACTATTCAGTTTATTTTCATGAAATGTTGATGTTGCCTGTATTGTTTAATATCTTGTGGTAGGGAAACGGGTCACCCGACATGTAAAGAAATATTTCATATGGACCACGGTATAAGACCCAAGTATCACTATATATATTATTGGAGAAATAATCAAGGGACACATAGTTCTTATAGTAAATGTTCCCCACATCGATCAGGTGTTGATGTGGTGAAAAATGGGGTTTTTATATTTTATATAATGATGTAAATTCCCAAGACACAAGGTTTATGAATTAATATATATCATTATAGATGAGAATCAATCCATACATTGTTCTAGGAAGGTTCCCTATGAAGGCCTTATTCATACATAATTAAAAGCAGGATTTTTCTTCCCGAATAGAACCAGGATGGGAGGCACATGCATCCTTACATTTCCCATTGCGATGAGAATCAAGACACACATAGTAATTGAATATAGGTGTGGTGGGGGTATTAAAAGTGAATATTGTGATCAAATCATACACAGATCAGTATTTTAAACAGTTTTTGTTGGAACCATGGTCTTCTATGCATGATTTGGAGTATGGTTTGTGTTTTTTGTCAATACTCAGTGGAAGTTCGGATCGTGTACTAGCAAAGAGATCATACCGTTCAAGAAGAAAACAGTATTGAAGGTGGCGCCATTTCCTAGTGTTTTCCAAATTTTTGGTGTCCAAAATTTGGAAGTTGGTGAGCATCGCGAAAATATGATTTCAATGAAGAGCATAATTAAATATGGCAATGGCATGAATTTCGCGAAGAGTGGCTTGATGGTTTGGAATTCACGAAGACCAGAAGTAAGGAGGTGGTGATTCTTCGCAATTAAGTCAAAGCTTCACGAACAGAAGAGGATGAAGAACATCAAGGAGACTAAGAGCTTTGCGAGGGAACTTCACGGTGAAGGCGCAAAGGAAATGACGGAATGCTCCGCGATTACGTCGAGCTCCGCGAACGGAAAATTTTCGTAGTGCTTCACGATTTTGAGAGAATTTTGGTGGGAACTTCAGAGCTTCGCGATTTGACCTGACGTGGTGCTAACTTCGCGCGGAAGGGTCTAGGGTCGGTGGAATCTCCTATAAATAGAGGCCGACCCCCTCAAGAGAAGGAGAGAGAATTTCAGAGAAAGTCCTTTGATCTCGGTTCGCAAAGGTCTCTCGCGAAGGCAGTGTGCTTCGCGAAAGAGGAGTTTCGTGGCAGATATTCTAGCTCCGCGAAAGCCGTGCGCCCCGCGTTGGCTCAGTGAGCTTCGCGAAGAGGCAGGCGCTCCGTGACATCCAAGCATTGTGAAGGCTAGAGCATCGCGAGAGTGCTTCGTGATTGAGCTTCGCAAAAAGGCAGGGACTCTGCGAAGGCTTGTTTGAGCTTTACAAATTTGGGAGCCTTGCGAAGTAGGGTACTTTGGGAAGGCCATTTCCAAAGGTTGTTTGCCAAGTGGAAAAGGGAAAAGGGGGTATTTATTAGTGGATGGAATTTGGACTTTAACAGAGCATCAACTCAGGACTCTGATGCAAGAAAAGTCTCATGCTGAACAGGAGACAGAGACCTTCACGTCTATAAACTGAGTGAGACTTCACCAACGGCAGTGAGCCAGGGGGAGTCAACGGGAGTGACCTGAGGGAAGCAGTGAGCTGTCCTTGAACCTTTGTAAAGGAAGTGATCTTGGGACAGAGTGACTGTTCCCAAACAATTGTAATGCACAACTAGTGAAGACTAGTGGATTCTGGTACGACCGGCAACTTTTCGGCATATGCTCCTTGGACGTAGCCCTTAGTGGTGAACCAAGTAAAAAGGGATGTGTCTTCTCTGTGCATGTGAATTTTTGCTTTCTAATCATATTCATCATACAGGTTCAACAAGTTCCTACCAACGTGGGAACAAGATCCATCACATTAGAAGAAAAAGTTTTCACCCTGATTCACCCCTCCCCTCTCAGGGTGTCCCGGGGTCCTTTAGTTTTAAGTAATACAACAAGGACATTAACCATGTAGTTAAACGTCATATGGTCAGGATTATATGATAAGTAGTTTGGATCCTTATAGATTAGAATATATATGGTGTTTTTTAGTTTAACTTCCTACAACTAGGATGGGTTTTGTGCATTTTATGTTCACATGAAAATGACCAACTATACAGTTTAATGTCTTGCAGTCGAGACAAACATTGTTTGATTACTCAAAAATATTTCATTCAAAACCCTATATTGGTTGGGGTCATACTGGTCTACCTTTCTATTTAGATTGAGTAATAAGATCAATTAGAGTGGAAATATTTTAGGGAGTGAGGTCCTTCCCACTTGGGTTCAAGCTTCAGAGGCTTCATTCCTAGCATCAATGTATTCCAAAGGGCCAATACAGTTTCTACTTGGAGGAATGAGCTAGGGAAGACCTTATTATTAAAGGATCTTAATATCATATTTTTATATACCCCCAAGTGATGCGTGGAGTAAAATATTTTCTTATCAAGTCTCTATAATGCATTGAGTCATTTCTAGGATTTCTCATCTATAGATAACTGGTCACAGATGGCGATAAAGAGTGATGTTAATTGAAACTCAATGGGTAGGAATAGTTCTATTCTATATACTAGTGAGTATGGGGTTTCCCATGTGGTATTATCAAAAATAGTTAGGAAAGTCCATAAAAAATAAAAAATATTGTTAATACAAGAATTATTATCTCTATACACCGTTTTCTGAAGTATGTTTGATAGGGTCTGGTTGAAGGCCTCTATCTGTTTGTTAGCCGATACATAATAGCGGGATCAATGGTTGTATTTGATATTGTAACCCTGATACAGTTTTTCCACCATATACAAACAAAAATTGGTGAGATTTTCAATTATTATTGAATGAGGGACACCAAATCTAGTAAAAATGTTGCCTTTCAAAAAGATGACAATGCTTTTGAACCCAACTTCTTTGAGGGGTAATACCACAACCCATTTGGAGAAGAAAATAATAGCAGTTAAGATATATTTGAACTACATAGATGTAAATTGAGGTTATTCTCTCAAAAAATCCATTTCCCATATGGATAAATTCCATGAGTACTTGGATGTGTGAAAAAAATCTGGGGTTTGATGGATGAAGTTGGCATGCCCTTAGTAGGAATGTCGTTTCTTGGTGAATTATTTGCAATCCTATGTCATCATAGTCTAGAAGTAATCAAGCCTCTTGATTTGGTTAGAAATCCTATAAACTGACTATTAGGCACCAAATTATCCCATGTTTACTTATTTCATAATAGACTTAGTCTCTCATATATCGATTCACCTGAGAAGGACTCCATCAAAGCCTTGTTTTTAGAGTAATTTTTGGCGATTTGGGCCATCATAAAGAGTGATGTTGGTTACTCACCATCAGATTTTATCTTTAATATATATATCTGGTGGGAGTAATCTACCATAAAGGTAGTACATGATTAGAATAATCCACCTAGTGGTAGAACCATATGGAATCAGGATAGTACTGACTTCATTAATTTATTATGCTCTGACCTGAACAAAAGGTGAGACCATTCAGTGATGCACAATGCTGATGACTGTTTCATCCCGGTTTGGATTTTCCAAAGCTGTTGCAATATTCTACAAAATATATTCTTAGACATTTTATGATCATGTGATGTGATTCAATGTTGGTTCCAATAGGAACAATTTCAATAACCCTTGGACATAGTCAAGTACGGGAATTAGGTATTCATTTATAATGGAACAATCCTTATTTATTTGTTTGATCACCAACTCTAAATTGCCTTTTACTTCCAAATGGTCCGCTAGTATTTAGAGTGCGATTTCTATTCCTGTAATGAGGTCCGGATATTCCAACTCATTATTAGTACAACCTCTTGATAACAGAAAGAAGTAAGGTAAAACCACTATCACTGGGAAAATGATCACGATTCCAAACCCGACTCTGTTGAGATTATGGTCATCCTTTCTCCTCCGTACTGTGCTCATGTTCACATCATCAAAATATATTTCCTATGTTTTGGGGGCACCATGAATAAAGAATATATCATCATTCATAAATATAGTATTAAATGATGTTGTTTTTGAAAAAGGGTGTTCTGTAAGTAAATATTCCAAGGCATGGCCTTTCTATGTTTTTTGAGGTAAGAATTTAACATCAAACTACTGCAAAATTACTGTCTGTCATGTCATAAGTCTTATATACATAAAATAGTTAAGGATGATTTTGAGTGGGTTATTAAGAGAGAAAAAATGTACCTTTTGGTGTTTAAGGTAGTGCCTCAGTTTCTAAACCGTGAAGATTAATTCCAGGAAGCTCTTCTCGATATTTGAATAACTAGCCTTAGAACTGTTCATTGTTTGACTAAGATAATAAAGACTATATTAATTCCCACCATCATTATTTTGTGTAATAAAGGAACCTAGTGATTTCTCTTGGGCTATTAAACATATAATGAGTGTGTTAGGTCTCCTATGCTAGATACCCTGAGAGGAGGTGTGAATCAGGGTATGACAGATTAAAACCACTTACCCTTTGATCTTGTTTTATTGTTATAGAAAATTCTCTTTTCTTTCCTTCAAGTTGTAGAGTATGAAAAAATATTAAATCATGCACATGACAAAACATCCAAGGATAATGCAATGAAAATGTTCCAATGTACCAAATAAACTAATAGCACACTTCTATTTACAAGTTCGAAGTGGACTCATTGTCCCTCCTGGTTTACAACTGCTTACAATTTGAGAACTCACTGCTCTCTCAAATAAAGTGAGCTCACTAATTCTTTAGAAGATTCACTCATAGTTAATAGACATGTAGGTATATTAATTATCACTAATGAATATATCCACAGTTATAGATACATTCTATGTTGAAGATCCACTTTCATCCATAGATGAATATCACATTTCCGTTGAACACAGGGAAATCCCTTTTGAAACTCTTTCACAAAGAACATGACCTTTGCGAAGTTCCCATTTTTTAAAATCTCAAAAAATCGTTTGCAATGCTCCAACATCTTCATGAAGCTCACAGGTTCACAAATCTCACAGGTTTTTAGAGTTCACAGGTTCCCAAAGATCACAGGTTCGCAAAGATCACTAGATCGAAAAGCTCTGTAGATCCCAGATCTCACTACATTTTAGAGATCACACTGGTCTTTGTGATTTTGAAGAGATACAGAAGCCTTCGCAAAGTGCACGTCCTCTACAATGTCGAACTGGCCTTCGTAGTGTGCCTTCCTTTCACAGAGCTCAACTACCTCTGTAAATTCCCTTTAAATTTGCGATGCTCCCTGCTCTGTGAATTTCATTAGAAATTTGATAGCTTATGGTTATTCATTTGATCTATCTACTTCTCTCATGGGGGTTGAGGTCTATTTATAGGTGATTCCACCGACTCAAGAACCTTCCGTGAAATGTTAGCACCACGTCAGCTCAAATCACAAATCTATGAAATTCTCATTGAAATTCTGTCTACATTGTGAAGAACCATGACAATTTTTGGATTTCAAAGCTCGTCGTAACTGCAGAGCATTCTGTCAATTCCTTTGTGCCACTGCCATAATGCTCCCTCAAAATGCACATCACCTCTGCTATTCATGAAGCTCATCATAATCATAAATCTTACCATTAACATTCTTCCAGTCTATGTGAAATAAACATCAAGAATCCCATCTTCATGAAACTCATTAATTTTCCATATTTTGATGAGATCTTCAAGGAAATCCACTTTTCACGATGCTAAAAAAATCCAAAATTTTGATCCCCAAAAATTTGGCAAACACTTGAAATTTTCACACCCTTATTTCCATTCTTTTGTACCACATCCAGATCTTCCATTCCTTTATCATGGTTCTTTTTCAACATGGATTTTCAACAACATCTCTGGAACTCGACAGTTCTCCATGAAAACCTACTTTGTTAAAAAACACAACCAACCCAAAAATTCTGCAATATTACCTTGATGGGTTTTTTCCCAACAATATACCCATTTGGGTTCATTGAAAACTCTTCTCATAATGATTCGCAGCACTTTGATACCCCACTAATGATCCTTCCATCATCATCCATCATTCCCCTCTTTAGATTCAGACAACAACCAAAGATTCACTCACCACATACTCTAAGACCACATGAGAAATACTCGACATTATAAACAATAGTAGTATGAAAATTTCATCACTGAATCCCTTTATTTTTGACACCAATTGTTGATAAAATACTAATACCAACAAACTAATTTCATCATGAACCTCAGCCCTTGTGATATCTAATATTTGATTAATCACTTCTAGCATCGGTGGACTAAAAAACTCAAACCCCCCATCTTGTTTCTCTCCCCTATCTACCTGCTCCACCTGTCAGCTTCTCCCCATGTCTTTGACTTAGACATTTTATCCCTTCTTTAGCCACAGTTTCTCCCCTTAAAATGTCACTCTTTCTACCCCTTTGTCAAAGAACCCAAAGGCCACTATTTTGTTGTCTAAAATATATTAGAGAACACATATTAACATATTATAAAAAACACACCATACCTTGGGAGAGGGGGTTCCACGACCACAATTTCTCAAGTGGAGGGAGTCAACATGACTCCTAGAGCAGATTAATGCCTCTGAAAAGAATCCATGGGTAAGGATTTTGTCAAAATGACTACAGCTTGTAGTTCTCAAGGCACATACTCCAACGTCAGGATTCCATGCTCAACCTTCACCTTCATAAAATGATATTTTATCACAATGTGATTTGTACTTGAGTGATTGATGAGATTTTTGATGGTCTTTATAGCACTTGATTTATCACACTAGATTACGATCACATACTTCACTTCAACACCCATATCATCATGCTCCTACTTCATCCACAATAACTATGTTCATGCTTGAGTAGCAGGAATATACTCAGCTTCTACTCTTCTCAATGAAATGCAATCCTGCTTCTTTCATTTCCAATACATACACAAACCACAAAGATAGAAAGAACTTCCCAACATATATTTCATGTCATCAACTGATTCGGACCAATCTTCATCTATATATCCCAAAAGCTCTAGCTGAGATTTATCATTATACATTAAACTGAAATTCATAATTCCCTTAATATAACAATTTATTTGTTTCACTTCAAGCATGTGGTCGTCCATGGGATTGATTTGATATCTCAATACATGTAATGGAGAGAATAATATATTACATAATTTTTCTTTCAGGTACAGTAAAATTCTAATAAAATGGATGTATTCAGTGATATTAACTGCGTTTCCATCATTATATTTTGATAATTTAATCCGGGTTGCAAATAGAGTTTTCATCATCTTGGAATTTTCCATTCCAAATATTCTTAAAACCTCCTAGGAATATTTTCATTGAGAAATTAAAGTGTCATTCATTCCTTGTGATACCTTTAAACCAATGAAAAATTTCAGTTGTCCAATCATTGACATTTAAAACTCACTTTTCATGAATTCTGAAAACTGTCTACAATGAGCTTCATCTAATCTGCCAAATATTATGTCATCAACATAAACCAGTACCATTATCCTTTGATTATTGACATTGTTGAATAGATATTATAATAAAGTCTACAATATTTGGAGCCAGGCTTCTTCAAATAATGATCAAGTCTCGAGTACCATGATATCGGTGCTTGTTTCAGCCCATAGAGTGCTTTCTTCAACTGAAAAAGTTTGTTCTCATCTTCATAAATGAGAAAACCATCTAGATGATCAATTTAAACTTCCTCCTCCAGAACCCCATTAAAAAATGTATATTTTATGTCCATCTATAACACTTTGAATATTTGTTGCACTACAATGTATAAGAATAATATGATTGTCTCTAGCCATGAAATCGGTGGAAATGTATCATCAACATCTATACCCTCTATCTGGGAGTATCCTTTGCACACTAGTCGTGCATTGTTTCGAATCATTGTGTCATATTCATTCATCTTGTTTAAAAACACACATTTAGCCCCAATGACATTCTTATCTACTGGCCTCGAAATAGTCTCTCACATCTGATTCTTCTCAATCAGATCTAGATCTTCATTCATATCCTGAACCTAATTTTCATCTTCAGCTCCATCAGTAAAACATTTAGGATCTACCTAAGATAGTAAAGATGTTTGCTGTAGTTATTTCATTATTCTGGTCTGAAAATGATTTGAATGATCACCAATGATATTCTTCCTTTCAATTTTAGCTCGATTCCTTGGCTTGTGTGCAGATATATATTTTACTTTCTCATGCTCATCATCAGTATCTTCTTTTGAATCAACATCGGCTACTTATTCTCCCCCTGCATTGCTTTACTTCTCATCACCTTCATCAAGAAATTGTTCATTGTTCTGTTGAATACTCTCTTCATTATCCACTACAGTGACATCATTTATCTCAACTACTTTTCCTAGATTCTTATTAAAACATTTGCATGCTTTTGTTTTTCCAAAGTAGCCAAGTAATATCCCCTCATCTCCTCATGACTCAAATTTACTATGTTTTTATTTTTTGAGGATAATCACGTACTTCCAAAGATTCAAAATTACTTCACTATAGGCATCGTTCCATACCACATCTCATATAGATTCTTTCTATCCTTCAGACACAATAAATCCCTATAGGAAATGTAAACCGATGTAAAAATTACTTCCTTCCAAAATTTCTCTGGTAGGTCTTTTTCAATGAGAATCATTCTGGCCATGTTGTTGACGATCCAATTTCTCCTTTAAACTACTCCATCTTGTTGAGGAGTTCTCACTGAAGAAACTTGATGTCTTATCCCATAAATATTGAGATAGTCTTCCATATGAATGTTTCTGAATTCCATACCATTGTATGTATGAAACATCAGAATTTTCTACCCAAGCATCCTTTCAGATTCCCTTTGATACTGTTTTAGGAAATTGAACACATCATGCTTAGGGTAAATGAGGAATTTCCATTCCATTATGCTATAGTGATTAATTAAAAGAACGTAGTACCTCTTTCTATTAATGGATCTTGGTGTGATATGTCCACAAACGTCATCGTTCATCAATTCAGGCACTATTTTTGATTTCTTTTCCCCTACCTTGTATTTATTTCTGATGATTTTTCCTTTTTGAAAAGAATTGAACGTTTTTGTACTATAATGTGATATCTTAGGGAGGTCTCTTGCTGCATAACACCTTACCAGTTCATCCAAAGATGGTTGGCATAGATGACTAAGTCATTTATTCCACATCTTGATTTCTTCATCTCTGGACAGAAAGAACATATCCTCTTCTCTGCTTTCAATGCTGAGATTTTCCTTTGTCCTTTTCCTGGAAGAACCACTGCACCATCTCTTCCTTAGATGACACATATTTTCTTAATAAAACATATAGAGTTACCTAATTCTCATAGATGAATAACAATAGAAAAATTGTGAATGAGACCATTAACTAATAAGACATCCACATGTATCATTTATTTTCCCCTAAACATGGCCTTTCCTGAGTCAATAATCTTCAGGCCTTAATGATTTCCAAAAATGACAACTCATTATTTGTCTTTTTTATGCATGTAATGAGATCCTTATTACCTATCATATGGGATGTTCACACAATATCAAGGACCCATACACCAGGATGGTATGATGATTTATGGGAAATTTTAGCAACCACTACCTTCTCCGATCATTGGTTCTTGATCCATGTATTTGACCTCTGATTTGGTGTAGTTTGAAAATCATGATCTTCCTCGGATTACGATGGCCCAAGTTCATCCTACAGTGCTACATATCAATTTTTAAATTTCATCCCACATGTTGGTTTGTTTATTTTCTTCTTGAGACAAATTTATTTCTGCATTGGTTCATTCCTTTGCATGGTTGATGTACAATATATAGCCATGTGCCCAAATTCTCCGCACCAAAAGCAATTTTCATTGAATGATGTTCTATAATATCAATATCTATTTGGATGCCATTGTTGTTATTATTCCCTTAGATATATCTTGGATAAGGAACACACATACAATGAATGTCCCATCATTCCACAATAATAACACCATATATAGGGTGCATTCCTACATATCACTTCTGTACTACTAGTTTCCCCTTCAGATCTATGAATATTCTGATTCTACTTTGTGGCCAAATCAACATTAATTCATTGAATGGGTGCTTGCAATATGAATTCATATTTTATAGATTTTTGTTTTCGGTCAAGCCCCATATTAGTCTTAACATCCAAACATGATTGTTGCTTCTTTTCAGCTGGACTCTTATTCTTTACTTCTAATTTTTCTTTATTTTGAGTGATCTTATTTTATAATGTCATAATGAGAGTCAAGATTTTTCCTTAATCCTTATCTTTTCATCGCAGGCTGACGACTTCCTCTTCAAGTTCTTTGATACACTTGATTTGATCATTAACATTGTTATTCAATCCATCAATATCCATTTTCTATTCTTCAACCCTGATCTTATGTCCATCAACCTCTTCTAAGATCTATATCCTAGAAGACATAAGTTTTTCAATTTATTTTTCCAGCTCAGACTTCTCTTCATCCTACTATTCCATGTAGAGTTTAGCATCAAATAACAATTTGTGGCATTTCTTCGTTTTTTCTCTCTAAACATCTATCTCTTCAAGAGTTGCTTCTAATTCAGCTTCCATGTCGAATCTTCCTTCAACTTCTCTTCTTCTTCTTACTTAGTGCCAATTTCTTTCATTTTCTAAGAACTACCAATGACTTCCACCACAACATTCTCAACATGATCTTTTTAGTTCTCTATTTCTTCAACCTATTCAATCTTAGACTCATCTGAACTATCACATTCTTGTGAAAGAAGATTATTTTTCTTAATGAAATTTATCTTGAACTGTTTCATTCCATTCACATAGGCTGAAGAATTATTCTTGGTAATTCTGTCTTCATCATCATCTTCTTCTTGGAATTTCTTAGGGCACATTTCCGTAAGATTTCCAACCTTTACACAACTAAAGCATGTAATTGGATGTTTCCATTTAAACATTACTTTTCCTCTTTGAATATTTAGGAAAATAAATTTCATCACCACTTTTATCTATTTTTATTATTCTTAGGAATCATCAATAGTGAGCTTATTCCTGACTTTAAATTCCACCTCTTTGGAATTCCCCTTTTCAATAGTATCATTATCATCATTTCACGTTTCATATGCTACAAGGGTACAATGCAAGTTATCCAGTGTCAGCTCTTTCAGATCCATGTCTTCCAATACTGAAATATTTGGATTGAAACAGGTAGAAGTTTCATCAAGATTCACTTCACAATAATCATGTCTTCAATGACTTCACCAAGAACTCACATGTCTTCTACTGCAACATTTACCCTATCTAATAATTCACTAAAAGACTCATTCAGGTTCCTTCTAAGATCTCCATACTTCTTCCACAACACTTGCAGTTTTGATTTTGTAACCTTTGAATCTCCTTCATATATGTTCAAAAGTTTTTCCCAAATGGCGTGTAATGTTTTTCATGACATCACCTTTATATAGACAAACATAGATAGGTCTCCTCCTAAAGCATTGATTCCCTTGGCGTCAATATACAATTCTCTTTGCTCAGCTTCCGATAATGCACCACTATTAATATCGGCTATTATACCTTGCATTTCTACTGTAAAAACATCCATTCCCAAAGATCAGAAGTAGTGTTGTATCTGATTCTCCCATTGTTTAAAATTATTCTCATTAAAGATCAGAATCCCTTTATGATTGGTGACCTCCACTTGAAAGAGAAACACTAATATCAAACTTTTTCCTTGATACCAATTTTTAGGTCCACTAGGCTATATACCCGGAGGGGGGTGAATTAGGGTATGAATAATTAAATCAACTACCTCTTTGATCTTGTTTCATTGTCAGGAAAACTATCTTCTCTCTCCTTCGCATAGCAGGGTATGAAATAATCTTAAAGCATGAAAAGGAAACAACAATTTTATTGTGTTTACCATCACTAGGCTACGTCCAAGGAGCATACACCAGCTATGTTCTGATGTACCAAATCCACTAAAATGGCACTAATGTGTATATGTTCCAAGTGGACTCACTGTCCCTCCTTATTTACAATGACCCACAACATGAGAACTCACTTCTCTCTCAACAGAAGTGATATCACCGCTTCTTCAGAATATTCAATCAAGTTTGTAGAACTATAGGTATATTCATTATCACTAATGAATTCATCCTCAATTATAGATATATGCTCTAATAAAGTTCCACTTTAATCCATAGATGAATATGAATTTACCACTAAACATTGGGAAATCCATTTTGAAACACTTTTTCATAGCACACTACCTTTGCAAATATCCCACTTTTAAAAATCTCAAACAAGCCTTTGAAATGCTCCAACCTCTTCGTGATGCTCACAGGTTCATAGAGATCACAGGTTCATAGAGTTCATAGGGTTTCAAAGCTCACTAGATCATAGTTATTTCTAGATTGAAGATCTCATTTCTTCATAGAGATCATTCTAGTCATTGTGATTTCACAATTCTAAACAAGCCTTTGCAAAGCATACATCCTCCACAATGTTGAACTGGCCTTCGTGGCATGCCTTCCTTTTGCTGAGCTCAACTGCATCTATGAATTCCATTTAATTTTGTGAAGCTCCCTAATCTATGAATATCCTTCACAACTTGAGAGTTTATGTTTTTTATTTGATCTCTCTAATTCTTTCAAGGGGCTTGAGGTCTATTTATAGGTGATTACACCGACTTGAGAACCTTCTGCGCAAATTCATCACCACATTAGCTCAAATCAGAAAGCATTGAAATTACCTCCAAAATTATCTCTATATCACAAAGAAACACAACATTTTTGGGATCACAGATTTCTTTGTAACCATGGAGCGTTCCTTCATTTCCTTTTCTTCACCACTGCAATGCTCCCTTGCAATGCTTTTCACCTATGTTGTCCGTGAAACTCATCGTAATCGTAGATCTTACCATCAAAATTATTCCAGTCTAAAAAATCTACTTCATGAAGCCCATATTCATAAAACTCAAGACTTTTCCATACATTTATGAGATGTTCATGGAAATACAATTTTCAAGATGGTCACCAAATCCCAAATTTTAGACCCCAAAATTTTGGAAAACACTAGAAAATGACACCGCTTTGTATATATTATTTTGTACCATCTCTAGAGCTTCCATTCCTTTTATAATGGTTTATTGTCAAAATGGATTGTCAAAAACATCTATGGAACTTGAACATTAACCATTAAAATCCCTTTTTTCAACAAAAACAACCAACCCAAAAATTATGCAATGTTACCTTGAGGGGTTTTTACCCAACAGAGTTGCTATCCCTCAAAATGTGGAATTAATACTAGTGGTAATATAAGGAATTTCTTAATGTTTTTAAATGATTAATCACTATCACTAGTCCACTAATATGTGGACCCTTTATTAATCAATTTGGTGAAAGGAAAACACTTTCCAAAAAGGTTTAATATGATGCACAAATGTATCCCAAGTGTCCATGAATTCCTCTAAAATCCTTAAGGTTTCAAGTGGGTAACATGGTAAGGATATATTTTTCTTAGGTTCAAATTCAATGTCATGATGGCATATGACGAAGTCAAGAAACTTTCTAGAAGTAACCCAAAAACGCATTTTAAGGGGTTCATCTTGAGGACATGTTGTTGCAGCTTGTTGAAGATGGTATCCTAGTCAACCAGGTGGTCCAAAATTCATCAGGACATGGCCACTACATCATCAATGCAGAATTCAACAAACTTACACAAAAGGTTTTTATGATGTGATTCATGGAACATTGGTTTGTGTAACAGTTGTTATTTATTCCAAAGGGAATTAATTAATAATATAATACACCCTGGTGATCTGTAAAGGAATTTTATTCTTTATCTTTTGGGGCACTCAGAATTTTTTATACCTTAAATAGCCATCCATGAAAGAGAGGGTTTGATAACTATCCATTAGATCAATCAATAGTTATGTTATTGGAACTAAGAATTCATCAGTTTAATAGTTCCAATTCAGATATCTAAAGTCAATGTAGACTAATTTTTTCCCAATTTTTTATTTTCTGGGATGATATTGGCTAGCTATCTCAGATATCAACCTTCATGAATAAAGTCATACTTGATGATTTTTTCTACTTCAACCACAATTTTAGAGGCATGAGTTGGGTGGGTCTATCTGGATGCCTATTTTTCCCCTATGGTCTTCTAGAAAACCCAACTTATGGGTGGAAACATCGGTATTGAAGCCTGGAATCACTTTGTTATTACAAGAAAACACATCCCGATGTTTCTTGAAGAAGAAAGTATATACCTCTTATTCTCCATAGGTCATGACTTCACTTATCAATGGGGGTCATTTATCTTAACCTATACCCAAATTTATTTCACTGAGATCATCAACACATGTGGAGAAACCTTCCATAAATTCTAGAGGGAAATCCATATGGTCTTACTAACTATTTGTATCCCATAAGTTATCTTGAAAAAACCAACTGATGGGTGGACACATCAGTATTGAGGCTTGGAATCTCTTTGTATTTCCCAGAAAACACATCCCAATGTTGCTTCATAAAGGAAGTATATACCTTCTATTATCCACAGGTCTGGGCTGCACTGAACAAAGTGGGTCGTGAATCTTAACTTATACCCAAATTTATTTCTTTGACTTCATCTACACTTGTAGATACACCTTCCTCAAATGCTAGAGGGACATTCCTATGGTCTAACTCTTCTTCCAATTCCTCATTATTTACCTCTTCATGCTCTTCCAAGGAAGTAGGTGATGAGGCAAGTTTCTCAGAGTTTGGGGAGGAGTCAAAATATAGACATTTGGAAGATAAAGCAACTGTTTAATGCTCAATTGATATTGTGAGGCCTTTTTAGATTTCTAAAGGGGGATGAGGGACTAAGAATAAGCATCTTCGTTTTCTACAATTGACATGACATCTTTTTCTAGCCAAGCTGACAAAATTTTAATTTTTTCGAATCTATGGGGATGGAATGAATTAATTTTCATATAGAAAGAGATTAAAAATTCTATAGTGTTAATAGGTTTAGTTATCATGATTGAAATCATTTATGTTTATATATGTTTACTGAAATTCAGGGCCATATCCACAATTTTTTTGATAGAAAACAAGTAATCTATACCGAGCTAGTTGAAAGGGTTAGTCGAAATAATCTCCAGCCCATTCGCAGAATTGATTCAAGCAACTTTATTAATCGTTGAATGTTTCCCTTACCTTGGTTAGAATCATGTATCAACGTACTAACAGTCACATGATTTTAATGGTTCTTTTCTACATAAAATATCACAATTTTTCCATTTATAAAATATTTTAGGCATTGGTGGTATGATGAAGGGATAAATGCAAGCTGATGTAGCCAAGGTATTCCTTGGAGAACATAAAAGTTTGTATCCTACCTAAATGCCATGAATTCTGAGTCAAAAATGAGATCCCTAAATTGAGTACTATGA
The DNA here is from genome assembly GCA_963277665.1 of Viscum album. NCBI lineage: Eukaryota > Viridiplantae > Streptophyta > Magnoliopsida > Santalales > Viscaceae > Viscum > Viscum album. The sequence goes on from OY728150.1 coordinate 751,946,450, forward strand.
TTGATTTATCCAAGAATAATTTCAAATTATTTTTACAACCTTGTAATATTAACGTGGAAAGAGACAAGTGATATTTGTTGGAACCCAATTGAAAAATTGTTCAGGGTAAAATGATGTTTAATCCTAGGCCATTATCAATGAAATCACATTAAATATCAATTTAATATATCTTTCCATATATATAATAGGGTCTAAAGTTTCCTTGTATGATGGAATCCATGCCCTATTTTTTAAAATAGATGATCTTGTGGAATTTTGTAGGATCATTCTATTTATGATATACTCTGTTAGTAGCAACCTAAAATTCAATTTCCTTAGGGCATGACAAGGCCTCTATGATTTCTTTATAGATGCATTTTTCTAGACATAGGGAATCTAGGATTGAAAACATGGTCGGAACTAGGGCTAATAGCTTCAAAAAATCATACTTCTAGTCTAAAGGTTTGTGCCTCCTAACATGTGGGTTCTCATTTGTGCGTTCTTTAGGAGATAAAGTACATGATGTGGATGGATCGTCTCTTGGAATAGGAGATGAAAGTGATTCTTATTATGATGGATTATTTTGACAATGTCTTCCTGCACACTATGGTTTATTTGGAAAAAATGCATCCTATAACCAATCTTCTAGGATTATTTTTTCAGGAAAAAAACCTTCATGTATGGTGGAACATCCTTGCTCTTGATGAACTAGCTGGAGAGATCTCCCAGGAGTTTTAGATGCATATATTGTGGACTAGAGATGCAGTTAGAGTAGTTACTCTTGGCATGACCTTATATTCCCATGTGTCCTCAACTCTGAAAACCTCTCCACCCAGTTCCCCAATCAAGGGTAGGTAATTTGGGTTCATAATCATGACTATCATCTAATAAAGGATCCAACAAGTGAATAAAATTAATGGAGCTGAATATCAACTATTTGTCTGATGGGGGTTTTGTATGTAGGGTTGGCCCTTACTGTTCCATTTAGTGGGGTGGTTCCCCTTCTTGTGGTATTTTAGGCTTGAATCACAGTAAATTTAAATACAACTTCATCATTATATAAGTCTCATCCTCTTACATTTTATTTTTACACTTCTGGCTGTATCTCTTTTTAGAAGTCTGTCTTTCAGTGGAAAGAGATGTTGATGGAGTCAATTGTGTTATAATGAAAGTGGTTGACTACACAATTGGTTGATTCAAAAAATTTTGGAGGATATAATGAGTCCAATTGTTTTTATTTATGGCCATCCAATTAGTAGAATTTTGATTACCCTTTTTGTTAAATTCCTTCCATTCATTCTTCTCATAAGGATTGGTGGTAGAGAAACGTGCTACTTTAGAAGGTGTCCTATCCTACCTCACTTGTTAGGATTCCATCATTTTTTAAAATATTTCTTTGAAAATGAAACATTCTTTAATGTCATTTCCCAATTATTTATATAATTGAAAATAGATTGGGGTATATTCTTCAACATTCTTGCTAGGTTTCTTAGGATTTAGTAACATGATTATGATGTTTTCCAATGCCGAGACGAATTATTTATGGTCTTGGTCACTTTTAAAATAATTGACCCTATTTTTCATCTCCTCAATAAATTTTTTATATATTCTCACTTTGATCATCATGATGTTTTTGACGTTTTTGTTGATTCTTGGGGGGTAGTGCTATATAATATGGTGCATGTTTGGAGTGAGAGTGGGTGTAGGGGTCTACTTAAGTTTAATAGTAGTGGACCATACATTCACCATTATTTTTCTTTAAACTAATAGAATTAATCAGGACTTCACATTTTCCCATGAAAGAGAGTATTCCAAAATTTTAGTAATCTTGATGAGGCACTAAAACCATTCTATGTATTTCATAGGGGAGAGTGGCATGCACAACTCTTCTCAAAGATTCTATATAGAGATGGGAAACAAGTCTTCTTGAAGAAGCTGTAGGTTTAATGAATATATGAATCCTTGATACCAAGCAATTAATTATTAGACACAATTATTATCCCATTTATTTAAGTTTTAGTTGTCGAGGAATGTTGTATTCTGTGATTTAAAGATGAATTGGAAGAGAAAAATTTTATGGAGATCTTCCCACCTCATAATTGATCGAGTTGGTAAGCTAGTGTACCACACAATGGCTGGTCCTTGCAGAAATTGTATGAATTACCTGATTTTCACAAACTCTTATTGTTTAGGGGTCTCCATCATTGGATCATAATGAGAGAATAAATGCATAAAATTCTACGATAGGTCTCCCAATCCATTGAAAATTTGGAATGTATGATTTCTGATGTTTGACAGTGGAAGATTCAGATCCACCCATTTGGGGTAAGGATTCTTCTTTGGTTTCACCAATGCATTCCATTCATTCAAGGAATCCAATAAAGTCATTATAAACTCAATTGTATTCATGATCCCTTTAAGAATCTCTGAATGAGAAAGATCTTGAACTGGGGTAGAAACCAGTAGGGCCATCTATTACGGCACCACTGGTATTTGACAATGGTAACCTTTTTGGGGACCTGGACCCATTATAGTTGTGCACACAATGGAGGGAACTCCCGATCTTCTATTATGATATTTGAGTATATTGGTGGTTGGTATCCCACATTTAGTGGATGTTCTGAATACATTTAATTTTATATGGAAAACCCTTTTTGTTGTTGTATTCTAACTATGTGTGTGAGCTGTGGATCATTTTATAGAAAATATCTAGAAGGATGTATATCTTGACGTAATTATGCATTGAGTCTCTTATATTCCATCATATATTCTTCTTTTTGAGAAAATATTTCCTCAAGTGTGTGGGGTACAACCTTTTCATGGAGTCATTGAGGAAAAAACATACATTTTCCCTTTTCTTTGTTAGGTGTTATCTAAGGAGGAAATTATAGAGTGGTTGAAGGGATTATCAAATTTTGGGCGGGTCTTTGTTTTCAAGTATGTACACCTCCTTCAACAGTTTTAATTTATGATGTATTTTGGACCAAAACCTCATCCTCTAAATTAGCTTCATGATCTGTATCATAGGTATGGATAGTGTTAATGACATTCACTAATGAATAATTCATTACAAGAAATCTATGAGTGTCTTTGAGATACTTCCTTTTCTTATTCCCTTTATGAATCATTTTCCACTCTTTATCTGATTATTTGAGATCAATTTGGTAGATGTTAATATAAAGGGAATCTCTAGGCAGTTTAGTCATGTGCGTTTCTAATGAAGATACTGAATCATAGGATGGGGAGAACTGTGAGGATCTATTTTGGGGGATTTCTCCTAATTAGGACAAGACCAACTTCCACTGAGGAAGAAGTTTCTGAGGTGAAAAATCCCCATCCCGAAGTGTCGGGGATATTCTTGTTCCACTTTCAAAACTCTTCAGGTTTGGTTTTCTTACCTCAAAGGCTATGTTAAAAAATTCCCTAGCCTTTTAGGCTTCGGTTGATTCTAAACTACTATTTTTTCAACTATCATGGCCTCCATTCTAATTTTTTGGAGTTTTCTTCAAACATGGGTTCAGTGCATCATTTGTTATGCACCAACATCACCCGCTTCCAAAGATCATTCTACTATTTCTGACATTTGTGATATCTGATGACTAAATTCCCCTAAGTGGGAGTATTTCTTGATATTTTTAAATAACTGACACAATAGTCTTTCAATAACCCAGTCTCTTCTAGCCTGATGTTAATGAGATTCAACCGTGGCCTGTTTTTATTAAGAATATCATCAATATTTTGTAGAGTCCATTTGTTGTAGTTAGTTTGAAGATATGACATTTCATGATACCAATGTCCACAGGACTAGTTGGTTGGGGAGTTTAGTGAAATGTAACACTCAGTGTTCACCCCATCTTCTGATATAAAAACTATATATGGAATCAATGATAAACTATCACAATTTTTTTAATGCATTCAGGCATGCATCTTAAAGAGATCCTTTCTGTTTCTTGATCATTTGATTTTCAATAGTTAGGAGAGCCACCATGTCCAATTGGAATTAAATACCTTCCTTTACCTTGGAATGACTCTGATAATCATCATAGGGTAATAGTTTCACTCTCAAGTGATGAATATGTTTCCATATATTGAGGTGAATGTTGTGCACAAAATCATCTAACAATAAATTTGGAATGTTGTATTGATGGGTGGTTAAAGGATTGAAAATGACTGATATTTCATCTTTATCTAGCCAATTATTCGTGGTCAACAAGTCATCTTCATCTTTTTTTAGAGGCTCCTAAACCAAGTATGACTAGAGTAGAGCCTTTTTAGTTGCTTTATCACAAGCATTGAGGTTGGTGGGGTCTTCCTCTTTTATGTTGGAGGAAAGGTGATCTAAGTGTGGTTCTGAGAGTGACCATCACCATGGGTAGTCTTCTGATTGAGAAAGTTTTCCACTTTTCAATGAAATTGAATCAAATAAGACTATCCCTAATTCCCCATGTGCCTCACAGTAGGAGGAATTTTTCATCACTACATCTCCAAGGGGAGGATCCTTTTGGAGATGTGAAACACTATTGTTGAGATAATTTTCACATTGAATTTTATCATGGGGAGGGCTCCGATGGTGGATTATATAAAAGGGGAAGTCCCTATTGCTCTTTGATCTTCTGGTCACATGAAAGGATGTCGTGGAACTCGTCATGAGATGGGCTCTCAAGATCAATTAGATTAGGGACATAAAGCAAGACTTCTTGGTGACGTGTCTAAGGAGGACCTTCAAAATTACTTCTATTACTCCCATAATTTGGTAACATGAGTGTATGATCTTGAGCTTCCATAGATAGACATATGAGGTCTTTAATAACACCATCACTGAGTAGAGATTGATCTTAGATCAACACATTATTTTTAATTTGTCTTTGGTGAGGATTCTTTTTGGTTGACTTCTTTCGAGAGATTGAGGATAATTGTTGGGGGAAGTGGTTTTTAGGTATTGAATATTTCTTGAATGGATCCAATGATATTGCCAAGATTTTCCAAAAGGCTTATAAAAATTGGGAATGGGATTGCACCTACCATGGAGTGGCCATTGGAATGGGTTGATTACCTTCGGTTGGAACATTTGTACATTCCCAATCCAGATATCCATATACCATGGAATAGTTTTCCCCATGACCCTCCTAGATGGGATTAGAGGTATGTGTCTGCTCCAGGGTGACAAGCTGATGAGATACCCTATTCGTGGTGAAGGAGTTATGTGTATAATCCTATTTCACTATTGTTGTCACTATTATGATGTCTTGGAAGGTATGTCGAATGTGGTTAGGGATTTTCATCTATCCATTCAGCATTTTCTAGATAGACTTGGTGATTTCAATGATTTGAGCACGTATATTTTCCCATTTTTCATATGGAGAAGGGGAATGTGCCTACTCTTGTCCACCATTTCTTTATAATGGATATTGATAGTACTCATGTGTGGGGTAAGGAGTTGGATCTTCCCCATATTTTTCATTGGGATGTTATGAATGACTTCCCTAGGTTCTACTACATGAGGCTACTGGTAGGGTTGATAAGTTTTGGAAGGAGTGTGAGACTGATCACAGTTCACCTCCAAATTTGACCAACGATCTTATTTAGATACTACCAGATGAATCTCCTAGTATGGTTTTTTGTTGTGGTTAGGTGTATGTTCCTGCTTTTTTGTGTGCCATAAAAAATTAATGGCGGGCTTCATTGGTTGCGTCTAGGTGAGTCTTTTAGCTTGTTGAATTAGAGTGGTTGGGTGTATATACCAACTCACATTTTCACAAAATTTTATTGGTGGGATTATTTTGAGGGGTTGAGGTGTCTCCCTTCTCTTTATTGGGTAGTTACTACCCCTAGTGTTCTATCTTGCATGCCTAGGTCTAGATGACTAAGGATGGACTACTGATGACAACACCCACATCATGTTGAGGGTTTACTACCATGAGGAATTGGAGGCACTGACTACTGGTAGGAGCCACATAGAAGTACCCTTGTGTATTCTAGAATATTCCTTACATGGAATCTTGATCCACATCCATAAGATAAAGGATGGTATTTTTGTTTTGTTTTGTGGATAATCTCCCAAAATGGATAAAGAAAACGGTTGGTTCCATCTACTTATAGACCAATATACATCATTGTTTGGGTGATTGGTGGTTATTTTCAAGCTGGGGACTTTTCGGGCATCCTTCAGGGTAAGGATTTTACTGTTCTGGAAATAATCCTATACTAGTGCATTCAATAATCAGCATTGAAGACACCAAGTTGGTGACTGCATCCTTTTCATGGATGAAGAACTGATGTGAATAATAGCCAGGGCATATATTGGTGAGGGTTACTGTGACACCATATGGATTTAAGGGAGATCCTATTTGAAGTTAGTGAATATAGATGAAAATCACAAACAAGAAAACCCTATCAAAGTAGTATCTCGTTTAAATAAAAACATGCTCAATTGATTTTATTGTTTGGAAACCTTTCATTTTGAGAGAAAAAGAGCCCTAAAATGGGGAGACACCATTATCTTGGTAAAATATTTCACATTGGGTTAAATGTTTTTTGATAGAAAATCGGTCACCTAATGATTGATTTAAGGGGTTAAGTTTTGTGCCATCATTCATGTAGGGTTTAAAATTTCTGAACCATTTCTAATGTTCTTATTCATGGGACTAGAAACACCAAATGATTCTATATCCATGGGGACCTGATTTTCATTGGTAGGCACTCATTGGGGAGTTTAGACAATGATGCTTAAGAACTCACATTGGTCGAGAGGTTGGGAGGTTGGGATCATCACACCATTTTGGGGGGAATTGTTTCTTACTCTGGGGCTCTATTATAGATTTGAGATATTTTCATGAAACCTTATTTAATTCCAATGTATGATGTGTATCACCCTTGGGTTAATAATAAATTATTATCATTTATAGAACATGGAACAACCTATTTGTATATGAGGATATTCAAAAATGGAGATATCTTTATGTATCTAAGGTTCTATATCAATGGTATCCTCAGATGCACTGATTATAGATTCATTGGTCAATATTACAATGCTATTGGTTTTTAGCAACAAAATGGGGCACTCTAGAGCTTATTTTCATCTAGGGAAACATGAGTTGTTTTTCTGTTGGGATCGGACCCATGGATCTATTTCTTATGTATCCTTGTGAAATGAATTAGAACCCACATATTTTAGTGCCGCCTAATGGGGAACATCAAACATTTTAAGGACATGAAATAAGGAAAGAAATGTACAATTTAACATCATGCTATAATGATGTGTAAGAGAAAGGTTACTAGTAAAATTTTTGTGTGGGACTCATGACAATGTGGCCTAGAGATATTTTATGGGATATGGGATCCTTGGATGGATAATAATCCCCAGGGACTACATCCTAGAGAGACATAGGGTTTATTTAGGGTATTGGTTTTGGACATCATGTAGGATTCCTATATATCCCATTTTTATGGGAATAAAATACCACGTAGTTCAGTTATAAGGTCCCACACCTATGTAGGTCCTCAAGTTTGTCTCATAAGGGAGTATGGCCATTTGAGAGGATTTTCATCAGGGATTACTTTAAAAGAGAATGCCCTAGATATTTTAAATTTTTTGGGGCTTACTTCTGAGTTGGTTACCCCAGTGATTGAGTATGGTTTGGTTGGTGCTTAATCTAGTTGAGGATTCCATAAGGTTTGGTTATTATTTGGGCTTATATCTAATAGGAGGCCCAAAAGTTTGGTTTTTAGGGCTTATACTATACAAGAGGATTCCCTTTTATGATATTATGGGGATTATACCAAGTAGTTGGCCCAAAAGGTTGGATTTCAAGGCTTACAACTTATAGGAGGATTCACTTTTGTAAGGTTTTGGGGCTTATACCAAGTAGGGGGCCCATAGGGTTGGTAGGTACTTACACTTGGAATTATTACCAAAAGGTTTAGAATTGTGTGAATGTCATGATCTCCACTAACATCTAATACCACATGAATCATGATTAATGTGATAAAATATAGGAACAAGAAGATTATAGAATCCACATGATCTTTTTTTCCTTAATATCAGATACATGGGCTTGAGGAACCACACATATGGAGGCACTATAAAGTAATACAGGAGGAAGATCTAAGAAAATATTCTCTGTCAAATCATACATAAGACTGTGCAAATGTCATGATCATATCCACACTCTAATCCTGCATAATTCATGCTTGAATGTACGAAAGAGGAAGTATAAGACCTAAAAACCACACAATCCTTCTTTCACTGGTGGAAGAGGTTGGGGTGGTGACACATCCCTCCCATCATTTTAACCTAGACCCAAAGGGAGAGAGAAACAGCTTTGATGTTCCCATCTCCCATCTAATTTTAGTAACCATACTAATCAAATTTGATGTTCTATCCAGCAATGAACCATATGTATGGAGGAGGAATGAATGAAGTGGGAGAGTTATCCTAATAATGGTTTGGGTATTTCCCTAAAAATAGTTCTTGGAGAATAGGGGAGGATCTCATTCCATGTCTCCCCAACTACAATTAAAGGTCCATGGTCTTAGGGATGAATATGTAAGGAGCAGTCTTAATCACAGGGAGTCTCCTAACACTACCCCTAGGGTCGGGGTCCCTGTGACTAATTGAATGCATACTCACATGAACCCCAAGGACACTATATGCTAGGTATGATAAGTGTAAGAAACATCTAATTAAAGGAATGCATACCCAAATGGGACACACATTTTTGTGCCTCTTTACATGGGTTTTCAAGTTTGGAGGATTTTGGTACATGTATAAATTTGTCCCCCCTCAGATTAGGGATCAAAAGAAAAATAATCCTTTCCATTGGTGACTTGGAATATGGAATAAAGGGGGGCTCACACATGTCCTGTCTTAGAGAGAAAAGGAGCTTTACACAAGTACTGGAAAGAACTGGAGGTTCTTCGCTCAAGGGGGTATAGGCCTCCATGAGCTAGATATGCCTTGGAAAATGGACCACCTAGGAAACAACACGTGGGAAATGTTTTATCCTAGGAACCATATGTTTTTTTAGGTGTCCCTGGATGAGTCTCTCACAGGGCCCTGGTTAGGGAAGGGGCCTCACACAGGTGGTTTTTCGCTAGGGTAAAATAGGGTCTTCATGTAGGTGTCTTTTCTTTCAGACCCTAGAGGGACTTTGATCCCACTATCTCCCTTAATTTCCATTTTTTATAGGTTATATTGGTCTATAAGATTAGTTTTAGAGGACTTTGGTGAAGGGGCTTCACGACTAGAGTATCATGTATTCTTCTGATTTTCCATTTCTTGAAAATGAGGATCCCTTGGGTCCTATTTATAGGAATATAGGGGACCCCGGTCAAAGGCATTACCCTACACAGGTCCATAGTGAAGGTACCCAATGTTGGTACCCTACACAGGGGTGGCCATGATTTCAGTGCTGCATAGGGTTGGTGCGTAGATCTAGTACACAGGCGAGTGGCAGAGGTCTGGTGGGTATGTTAGGTGAGTGTACGTGCCTCACACAGGGGCGGTAGTGCATTGTGGGTTTCATGGGAAAGGCATGCACCAACCTTTTGGCATGTAGGGTCGGTGTGTACAGGACTACATGGATGAACCTGCTGCTCCATAGTGCCTAGAATGTTCCCTGCACCCCTCCTTGGGATCAGTGTCGGGCTGTGGTCCTGGGCCTTCATGTTGGACCCTTTTCTACCTTCACTAACCCCTATAAAAAATGTATAGTCACATCACAAACCTTTTTGGTTGGGTCAATGAAGTTTTCTATTTTCAAACATAAAACCTTACCTCTTCTGATATTAAGATGCATTTCTACTGAAACTCTACATTTGGTGTCTAATTGAGGACCACATCGTGAATTTTTAGGCAAAGTGCATGGAACATATTTAAATGGGTCAACAATTAGGTATATTGATCATAGTCCCAAGGAGGGAATCCATGTTGTTCAATCAGGGTCAGAGGATCATATATTGGCTACTTTCTAATACAAACTTCCTTTTCCCTGATTGGATTTTAAGGATCACCTACCTCAACTTAGAGTGATTGACCAAGGAGACTAGATTTTTTGGCTAGAGGTGGGATAAGGTCTCCTTTGAAATCTTAACCTGGGAATTTCTTGATGATGATCTTAGTAGTGATTTTATTATATCCCTAAATTCCATTATGTAAGGTGGCTATTTTATGATATAAATCTATCTCTAGAATGTACTTATATGGGCCAAAATGATTGGAAACTGATTTTCCTTTGTTGAGATGCTGATGAGAAGAAAATATTATCTTATTTGGGGGACTCCCAAAGTCTAGTATCTGTCTCTACTAATGAGTTTGGGAACCAATTCGAGGATCTGACTGATACTATGGCTCCCCTTGGGGTGTATTTTTTCCATCATTCATATAACACCTCGAGATTTTATGAAAAGTATTCTTTTAGTTTCCTTGATGTCTTGTGTTTTACGCTACACCAAAATTAGATTGTGTTATACGCAACACCGTATTAGCTTATATTATACTCAAACACTATTCTTGGCTTGTGTTGCACGCAAGATCAACATTCCTCAATAGCGTGTGTTGTACGCAATACTGAGTTTCACTAAACAATGATATATTGTTATTATATTATTATGAACTAGCCATTATGAATAGTAATAACTACATTTTTAATTTTAGGAAATTATCTTACACATTTTATAGAACATGGTATGAGAACAAAATAATATTTTCGGAAAAAATAGGTATTTTTCAAAAAAATGCAGTTTTGCAGCATTTTGATGGTGCACACGCATTAAATTTAGTTTTTGACATGTTTAAAAGTTCAATTACACAAAATAAAATTCTTATTTTGAATCATAATATAAAAATTTACTTTGGATAATTTTTTGATATTTTTCTGATAAGTTTCTTATTTTGATGAATAGTAAAAATATGCCATATTTTAATTAAAAACAACTTTTTTCATTGAGATAATTTATATGGATAAATTATAATATTGAGTGGTTTTAAATTATAAATATAATACATTTTTACCATTTAATATAATTTAAGTCATTAGCACTAATTTTAAACTGAATTCATAAGTAAAAACATTTCCATCTTTTGTAACGTTTTAATTTTTAAAACCCGTTTTCTCAACTGTGGGATTAATTTTAAAATAAATACTGAAACATTTGTGTTTTGAATTTGGAAAAATGGATTCCATATTTGGAATCATTAGGTCCAAATTATTTTAATAAGATATTTTTTATTTTTTGGCATTATGAATAGTAACTACGGTAAATTTTATTTACCATAGCTAAAGGTAAATCGGGTAATTAAGGGTAAATATATTTTTATAAAATTACCCTAACACTTGTATTAATATAATTGGATGATTATATTTTCCCCTAAATCATACTTGGGTCGAAATGGAATCTAATGGAACCCACTTGTATTTGATTAAGACCTCTTATTTATTTTATTTAAAGGAAAGTGAAATATGTCTCACTCAAACTTTAATAAGTAGATTATTCTTAATATAAGGTTATAAAGAATATAAATTAGATTATAAATACTCATTTGAAATATAAAATGTTGTTATTTATCATCATAATTTACCTTAATAGCTTATACATTAATGATGTAGAAATTATTTATTTAGGCAAAAATCTATAATATAGTTTTTATTAAAATAAAAATACCTATCAAAAGGACCTGAAACTTTACCAAACATTATTTGTCAAGTATATATATACCCTAAGCATCCAAGGGTATCTTTTTGGACCATTTGGATCTTTATAAAACCAATTAGGTCATTTATATTATTTTATTTTAAATGATGTCAAAGATGTCACCTTCATAATTTACTAAATATAAAAATTTAAATACTATGATTTTAAGATGATAAATTAGAGTATAAATATTATTACGAAAGGTATCATATTTATGTTCATCATAGGATTTCATTTTTAATTTTTATGCAAAAAATACGTATATTAAATAATTATACAAAAATATTAAAGTAATTATTATATTAAGAGATATACCAAATAAATGATTTTAAAAATATTAAAATAAATAATATATGAACAAATTAATGTTCCAAATTATTTTTTTGATGAATATGAAATGTTAGTAATCTATTATATATTTTTTTTCGAACATATCTTATGTGTGGTTTTTATTTAAATTCAAATAATGAATAGTGTCCAAATTGACACAATTGATATTTTATAAAAATAACATATTATTAAATTATTTAAAAATAACCAAAATAATTAAAAACTACAAATTGAAAATTATATGGTCTAAAAGGTTATAAAGTATCCAATTATGGGTAATTGACAACATTTAAGTATGTATTTATAAAAATTTAAAATTTAGAATTTTATTACCACAAATAAAATTAAATAGATTAAATAATGATATATCAAGTTTATAAGGTTTAAAATAAACATAAAATGTGTCTAAATTTTATTTGTGGATGATATTACAACCCTATATCATATCATCTTATAATTGAGTCATTTTTTGGATGTTTTTATGTGGGGTTTCATTTTATTATTAATTAATATTTTAAGGTTTCCAAAAGTGCCCCACTCCTCCTTTATAAAAGGGCACCTCCTCCCTCTCCGCTTCACAACACATTGAGCCTTCAACCTCGGAAAACACCTGAACGTTTCTCTTCTCCAATTCCCTAGAAACATTCTATTGTTTATGGTCTTCTCAAAATACCAACCCTAGTCCCTTAGGAGGAATCTTAAAGGAGGTGCGTCGAAGAAGAGGAAATCTCTTCTACCGATTCTTTCAAATTTCATTCTTCTTGAACATCCTCTTCTTTAGTTGTTTCATTGTAAAGTAATAAAATAAGTATAAATAATATAATGATATGATATTATAAATATGAAACAACCCTATTTCACCTTCTATCCATCCTACGAAAAATGAAATCACCGCGCGTGCGTACGTATGGAATACCTTCTCAACGCCGTGGTGTAATTAGTTTTTCCACCACCACCTTACTTGGATGGGTATAATGGTGTAAAAAATAAATATATATTGTTATTATAACATCATAATTATTCTAAGATATTATATTATTCACTCCAATTCTATTCAACAATTATGGGAACGATATCATCGCTCGTATGTACGTACGGACATCCGTCTCCACGAACGCAATTACATTCATTTTCCATGATTAACCATTCAAGTATGATTATAAAGTATATATATAATAAATAATAATGAAATATATTACATAATAATGATACTTTATTTATGTACATATATGTTTCATTTACTTAATACCATTCAAGTGAATAAGGAAACGAAAACAGTGTTCATGCGTACGTACGGCCTACCGTCTCCATGAACGGTTTATTTCATCCCTTTTATCGATATATCATATATATTTATATACTGAATATATATTATATATAAATCATTTTTTACATTCCCGAATTAAATAAATCATGATATGAGTAATAATATCAAGAACAACAAATCAAAACACGTACGATAAATGAAATGATTTTACCCAAAACGCTGCTTTAACATGGAATTTACAAAAGAATGGGTAACATAAAGTCATAAGTGAACCATATATGACAACATAACAAAGAATATGGTTATGAAATAATTCAATAACATTATTTAAATCATTATACAGGAGGTTCGGATACATACGAAGCATCTCAGACATACGGTAAGGGATAATTTTGCAATCTTATTTTTATCCGGGATTGCTTATACGTATGTATTTAATAGGGTTATATTTTTCATCCATGTCCATAAAAATGTTTTTTCATAAATTGTTTAGTATTCTTCCATGTATGTTTAAAGTCATGTTTACCCCTCTTTTATTTTTACTTTGTGTTATGGAAGAAATATTTTTTTTGTTTACAATACGTTGTACTTTTTGACTTTTCCGTTAAAAGTACGAGGAGAATATATTTTTAACTTATACAAAATGAAAGGATTTTTATGGTTTCATAACGCCTTTTATTCATGAATATTACTCTACAAGATTTCATGATTATTTTTAATAAAATCCTTTTCTTTTGAAATTGCGTGGCATTTTTTAAAAAGAAAACAATTTTGAAGAAGAAAGGATATTTTCCTCAAGAATTCATTTCAAGTGTTTTATCAAAACCATTTTCCATCAAAGATGACATTATTTCATATGTGTATGTTTAAAGTATAATGTATCTATGATTTACATGGTTTCACTTTTCTTATTATGAAACGATATCCATTTGTTTTATATGGATTATGTTATGATGGGATGATGTTTATGAAACCCATTTTATTCTTTGGGTTATGATTAATTATTTATGTTTATGTTGTGGCACACATAAGAATGATTTCATTATGAGATGGGTGGGACCTATATATCCCTCCAATTAATTGGGTAAAGACTTATATCTCATGAGATAGACATGGATGTAACGACAAGTTAATCCGGTTCAGTGATACAGGACTGGAACGAGGAGTGAACTCAATTCAGTAAGGGACATTGTCCACTAAGATGGTCTTGGAAGAAATGCCTTGGCTACTATGGAAATCATATCAAGTGCTTAATGGTTTTCCACCATTACATGTTTTATTCCCATGCTATTTTATCATGATTGATGTTACATTATGGTTTATGCCTTACATACTACCGTGTTTTAATTCATTTGTCACGATTTTGATGTTTAAACATTATGTTCGTGTTTTTAAGTTCACATTTATATGGTTTGTTTTATTTTCTCCATGATTACCCTTATAGAGATTTTGAGATGACCCTTTATTTGTTTTCTTTTTCCCAGGATATAAAGAAAGGTTTTAGGTAAGAAAACAAAATGGGAAGATCTTTATAGGAGATTTTGAAGATCTTTCACCTTGATTAGAAGATTATGTTCTGAGTTTCCAAAGACACTAAACTATTACAGTCCTTGAGTGTAGGTTTTTGTTATGTATTATGTATCATGAAAAAGTAATTTAATATCCATGTATGTCTAGCTTTGGGTCTCTACAATTCCCCATGTCATTGGCATAATTTATTTGATCATCAATAGGATTTATTGTGATGACATTCATTGTAACAATGGTTGGATACAGACTTTCACTATTGGTGGGTTAGCTGGACAAACAATCCCATTATTGCCTAAGAAGGGGATAAAGTGGAGTTCAGTGTAATTCACCAAACCTATGATCTACATTTGATGGGATGGCTCATTAATGATTCAATGGATGTATATTAGACTCTTAGAGTAGGTTATCTAGAAATATTGGTGTTATCCATGTGAATCAGGGTTCTAATCCACTAGGAGTGCTGTGATGTAAACCCTTCAATAGTGTTAATGTATGTAATCGCGATTATTGAGGCTTATGAGGTAGGATAGCTAGAGATATCTCAGTTTTTTTGATATCTATTATATATTCTGGAGGATGTATGATTCTTTTTCCTCAATGAGGAAGTCTAGTATGGGAAACATAGGGTTGTAGGTGGCCAAAAAACAACTAAAAACTGGTCAGTGTCCGGGTTCTCCAAGAAATATTCCCCCTACTTGTTACCCAAGGGGGGTCTATTTCTTGATTTCCCTAATATATTATTGAAATTGTCTAAGAAACTAGGTTTTGTAGTGACAATGACCTATTATGCTATTGAATCTCTTACAATGGGGGTATCGCATGGGCCAACTATTTCTGGAATGCTGAAGTGTTTTTAGATATAGGGCCATATTCAAGAAAATTTCTCTATAGGATAGAGTATATGCATCCTCCTGATGGTCGGTAAGGGCATCATCCCACCATGTATCAATGGAGTTCTCACTGACATCCAAGTGCACCAATCTGAATCATGATGTCTCTCCTACTTCCATGGATGAGGTTGTGAATAGGGAAGAAGATGGATGTAGGAATGGTTGCTTGGAGGGCCCTGGTAGGAGGAAAAAAATATTCTACATGAATTTACCTATAGAGGGATATGGGGACCTTATAGAATGTATTTTAAAGTATTTCTATCCCTAGTCAATGGGTTTCTATCCCTAGTTCTAAAGATGGGGGGTGGATCCACCTTTATTGAATCATCTGTCACCTCAAAGTCTAAGATGTCTATGGTGAATCAAAATTTCTCTTATCCTTTACTTATGAGGTGTGGTAGTTCTCTGAAATCCATCCCCTGGGGAGATACACAGATTCCTTAAACAAGTATAGTGGCTGGACCTATGTGTACGACGTCCCCATGTTGGAAATTCCTCCTCCTACCCTAGTATAGATATTTGGAGAGGGGATGTCTTTGACATGGGGAGGACCTTTGTGTTAGTTTTTGTGTGTTGAAGGGTGGATTGTTTTGGTGAAAATTTTCATCATCGGGTGGACCATGATGGTTTTTTGTGGAAGCCCCAATGAGGAGAGTCAATCCAACCTACTTGGTGAGTAGTTGGGGTATCAATCATAATCGGGTGAAGACATTCCATCATGTGGAGGTTACGAGGGTGGGATGAGGTGTGTTGACGGTGTCAAGGGACACTGTAGTTGATTTAAATTCATCCTTTTGAGAAGGGTTTGTGACCTACCTCTGGAATCAACACTGGGTGTTTTGAACCTGAGTTGGTAGAGCAGGGATATGACCAGCCTACTCATTATCATATGGAGCTGGTAATCATTTTAAGCATGGATGGATGAGAGCAACATTGGGTGTATCCAAGGTGTTGGTAGACATGGACACATCCTAAAAATCTAATACCTCTTTGTATTAGGGGAATAAGGCATCAAAATGTTCCAGGGAGAGGCTCCCAAAACAATTTACCATAGTGAAGGGGGGGGGGGTTCTTCCCTTTGTGTAATCTTTGGGGATTGTGGTGTGAGTGGGGTGATGAGGCTTTTATGACTTGATAGGAAAGGTACCTAGTGGCGACGAACCCTTATTTTCTATAATAGTGAAACAAATAATCAATGAAACTCCACTCAATGATTTTAGACGGAAGGCAGTGTGAGGGAGACCAGTAGGTGTGGAAGTGGGGGCTTTCGTGGTAGGATAATAGTTGTACAGTATTGACGGACCACCAGTTCTCAAACCCCTATGCATTTTGGTAGCGGTTCATCAAACGTTTTCTATATATTAATCCATTTATCATTCTAGAAATCAATCGTTAGTAAAAGTTTGATTAAATAGATTCCCGACTTACCCAACATTATCCTTTATTTCATAGGTGGATGAAGGATCCTTGTCGATCATGAATCAAATCGAAGATGCCCAACAACCATCATTTTCCAATGGTTATTGGAGAAAAGCTTTATATCAGGATAAACATTTTGTTTTGTGAGGTCTCACACTGAATGATTGGATATGGTAATACCCAAATATGGTGGTTCTTAATGTTACTAATCCACTCAAGGTTTTAGGAGAGGAGTTTCATGTTAGCCTCACCATTTTGTTTTCTTACACTTTCTGTTGGGGCCACACATTATGTGTGGCAACATAGCTTTCCTTTCTTTACCTCTCATGAAGTGGTTTTCTTCCATGGAATAGTTGTGTCCTCTCTAGGGTGGCTAGTTAGTTTCACCACATTCCCACTTTCCAATAGAGGGAGTCATACACATCCATGGTTTGCGATATTGACTCCTTGACCAAAAAGGGATGATGTGATATCAGTCCCTCATTCTACGAATGCCTCCTTAGAGCTTGTATCCTAGTATGGGCCCCCCTTATACACATAATCCATGCTAATGAAGATCATTAACTGAACTTTATCAGGGTGTAATATAATTAATTATACAAATTCTTTTGTGACATGGTAGCTAATTATGGTCAAAGATAACAGTGACATTAGAAACATCTTAATAGATTTGGATTTTGGGGTTTTGGGAACCTATAATATTTTTCTGATTTGAAGTTGAGGGAATCTCATGTGTGATGCATATTAGGTGTATAACCCAAGGAATCCTGTATTCGGCATGGGGTAAATTGTGCCAAGGGAATAAAGAAAATGAGCCTCATTACCTCAGTCATACCATGTTCATTACATGAGGAAGATGTTTTGATACATCTGGTGGGGTCATAGGATTCAGTTCTTGTGAGGACATGGTCACATATTTATAGTCTCATGAGGATAGGTTGGTCACAGTTTTAAAATTTTATAGAGAAAGGTTGGTCATTGTTTTAATGTATTGTGGGGATAAGTTGGTCATAGGTTTAAAATTTTCTACGGAAAAGATATTCATAGGTCTAATGTCCTGTGGGGGATAGGATGGTCTAAGTGTTAATGTCTTTTGGGGTTAGTTTGTCCATTAGTTTAACATCTTGTGTGGATAGGTTGGTCACATATTTAACATCATTTGGGGATAGGTTGGTTACTATTTTAATTCCTTATAGGGATAGGTTGTTCATAGGATTAACATCCTGTTGGGATAGGTTAATCACTAGTTTAATGTATTGTGGAGATAGGTTGGTTGGTGAGGTTGATTGTTTCCCTTGGGGTTATGATCACACTTTGGAGTTACCTCTTCCAAGGGGGAAGACATGTAGATTTAATTTTGGTGTTGGGTTATCAATATTGAACCTCAAGAATTTATCCCATGTTTGTTAGGATTAATCCTCATGGAGGAATCCTACATACCCTATTAAGAGACATAGATCAGAACCCACATTGTTTAATTATATAGTTTAGGGTCTCATTACTTGACCGATCTATGTAATTTAAAATCATGTTGTAAGGAAACTTTGATTAAGGAAAGAGTGATAGAAAAGGGTGGTATGAGGATTACACAAATGGGCTACCCATGAGTTTAGGTGTCATCCCATGTGAGTCTTACATGGGGCATCCTGGGTTCATTTCCATGGTAGAGATATAGTTTAATGTCATGTGATGTGGTCATTACCATACTATTTAAAATTGTAGGACTAGGACATTGGGATATGTAGTTTAAATTTTTATAGATCAGATTTGGTGGGGTCCTACACCTATGGAAACCATTTCTGGGTATGATAGAGAGATATGAAACTATCCCTCCACACCAATAATGGTGTGTGGTTTCCCACAATTGTGCCACCTTTAGGGATTACATGGCTATAATAAAGGTTCCTTTGAATGGAAAAAGAATTAAACTCATACATTGTGAGGTGGAACCCAAGGGTCCCATTATTAGGGTGCCCATGCTTAGGATTAAGATGCTCAAGAAGTGTTTTGGTCATGCTTGGGGAAAATGGGTATGACATGAGGGTTGATGATACCAATCGCACAAGTGATCAAGGATCAATTTAACTCAGTTGTATTTTGTGCGGGGCACCAGAGAACTCAACCTGTGCACAATTGTGTTTATTGGAAAGAGGAATCTTATTAGGGATATGGAGGTTATTACATGAAAATTAGGAGTGGAGTGTTCAAGTGGTGTTTCATGAGACATGGGATCTATCACAAGGACTAGGCATAGATGATGGTGGAATTAGTGTGAAAAACATTAGAGGTTTTGTGGAGATTAGGGTTGTGTTAAGGGAACATATATTACACAAAATTTCCTATCCCTTAGGGGAAGTTGTGAAAAGACTATTCAAATACGAGATGAGGACATTTATTTCCTCTATGTGTTATGTCAAGAAAGTCTCTAGCTATTGCAATCTATGGGGAGGATGGAATTACACATTTTCACAACATAGGGTTTTACACAATCAAGTGTGTACACTTGAAAATCATGGAGTCCATCCCCCCAAAAAAGGGGTATATGCTAAATTTATTTCAAAATTTAGTATCCATGAGATTAAGACATGTAATTGAACCTACATCCTAAAATGTTGTTTTGATTCATGCAACCATGTTTTGTACACAACTTATACATTTTACATAGGTTGAACCACACATAAGGTCGGTGTTTTATGTTTCATTTCTAAAAGATGTGGTTTGTGAGCCACATAAACGGTTTCATGCAACAATATAATGTTGAATGCTAATATTGGATGTTGCACATAATTTTTTAGAGTTTCAAATAGTAGATACCTTAGCTTTGGAATGGTGCCTGGTCTGGGTTGCATATTTTTTTGGGTAACTACACCTTATGGAGGTTGAGATACATTTTTTCCTCCAAAAACAGACACACTATCTATATTTCACACGGGTTGGTACCAATTCATTATTTTCAATTTTAAATATCATAAGACCAATTTTATTAGGAACCACCTATATTAGACTGACCAAATGGTTGTAAGATATATGTAATATTATTCTAGAGTTCAATAAGTTGGTTACCTCATTTTTAACGATATCATGAAGGTTTAGGTGTGGTCTGTATAGTTCCTTCCCCACCTATTTATCCACATAAAATAATAATATACGATTCATGCAAATTGATAGACTAAAATTGGGAATTTCAGAAAGTTTACATCCCAATTCATATTTATAATCCATAAAAAGGTCAATAAATAGTAATTCATGATCTGGATAGAGTTATCTAGTAATTATTATAGGAAACTTATTTGTATTATTGAGATATGAATATTTTAAATTTTGACCCAGTTGTTTATGTTCCAAGTATAGTCAATTTTTGATTAAAGGGAGAGAACAAGAGATGGATAGGACTATGATATCATCCAACTTCTCAATGGTAACATCCTCAAATGAGGGTAATATTTTACAATCTGATCAGAATCATCGATGACCATTCTGTCCTTTGTGTATAATAAATCCTCATTTAATGAACATGCTTGACATTTTTCTAGTGCATTACGAAATTTTATACAATAATCATTACATATAATTTTTATAAAATTAAAAAACATATAAATGGGGTTAGGGTAAAGAAGAATAGTTTCCATGGGGATATAGAGTACTTCAATAAAATTAATTTAAGGATATAAATTCTCTTTTGAGGGTCTCTTTATGTAATTAAAGATATTAAAGTGGTAAAAATCACCACCAAACTTCATAGATAATGTACCATTGTATATAATAATTATGGTTTTTTGGGTTCTAAAATGAGGTCTCCCTAATATTATTAGGGAATTTCTATTCATCATATCATCTTATATTACCCAAAAAATAAAAATTTATAGGAAAAGTAATGTATTTTTCCTCATAAGAATAACCTCTACTACACTAATGGTGTGTGTGATACATTGGGTTTCAATTTTAACAAATATTACTAGAGTATTAAACTCCCCAACATAAAATTAATATAAAATTTATTGATGCATTACATATATAGAGGAACACAAATCAGTAATGGTACCATAAATGAAATATTATCCTATGCCACATTAAATCAAGAAGATTATATGATCCTTACACAAATCAAGAAGTGCTGGATGGACTAATATAGATACATTCCCCCCAGATATCAAATTCTCAACTCCATAAATTTAACTTTAGTGTGTACATAACTCCTTTATTAACTAGGTATATCCTCAAATTTTCTTCATAATATCACTCTGATTTGTGTCAACATACACTTTTTAAAATGCCTCCAGCATTTACTTATCATGTTTAGTTTTATTTAACTTCCTTGGTTTGGTGGCCCATTCAGGGAATGGAAGAGGAATTTTTGGCATGATAGGTAATAAAAATATACCCCCTTTACATTAGAGGTACTAATTTTAGGATAAGGTTTTTATTAATTTGGATCTTTTGGGATGGATTAAATAATGGTTACTCGTAAATGGGATACCACTAATTGAATGTTCATTTGGTTTTTTAGTTTCATATGAACCCAAAGAGGGATATTATTTAAATATTCCTTATCCCTTAGCTTATCTAGAGGTTGATAAGTTATTTTACTCAAGTCATGACTTTGGATTACCCCCACTAAGATAGTAGTTATCCTAATTGGGTTTTAGGTCATGTATGGAAGTTTGGGTTGTTTGTTTTTATTATAGATTATTTTTAGTATTTTTTTCCTTAGTTATTCTGGGATAGGGTTATGTTTTGGAGGGGTTGTTAGAAAGTCATTTGTGATGGTTGAGGATTGTAAGTGGTGGCAGAGGATGATTACCCTACCCCAGGTGATTCCATTACCATTAAGGTTGGTTTAATACCCCATTTCTTATAAACTTGCCTATCTTTCCATCCAGAGTTAGATGGATAGTATGGTCATTTTTATTGGGTTGCTTATATGGGTTACTAGGGAATATCTCCTCATAACTCTCTAAAGGGTCTATCAATTGACATAATTACTTAGAAAAGTGTTTGTCGACAATATAGATACCACAAGGAACTGGAGGAGGAGATTGGGATTACCCATGGGTAAGGGAAGGGTCATAGTAGTTTACTTACCTCTTAAAATTTAATTTCTATATTCCTCTAAAAATCATAACTCTATACCTCATGGACTCCTCTGACAGGTTCACTAGACCTCAAATTGATCTATTGTGTGTTTTACAATATGTTTTCAATGAGTGTCATCACCATGACTGGAGACTTATCTAATAGAGAAACACTTGTATCTATATCAATAATACTATGATTTATAGGAATTAAACCCTCATATAAATATTGTATTAGTTATTTATCAGATTTCTTATGATGATGATATCTTGAACATAACATTTTAAATCATTCCCTATATTCATGTAATGTTTACCTTTATGATTTTCTTACTCCAAAAATCAATTTTATTAATTTTTAAATCCTGGGGTTGGGTATAATTTTCTATAAATATGAATTTAATTTCCAAAAATCATCCAATTGGTGGGGTTCACATAATAAAACTAGTCTTTTCTATCATCTTCTAAAGAAAATAAAAATGATCTTAATTTATGAAGTCCCTCAACCACTTCCACAGGTTTTATTATTTATAATATAGTATAGAATTAATTTAAATGTTTATGTGGGTACTCTCCAAAAATTCCATGTAATTTAGGTAATAAAATGAATAAAAGAAAATTTTAGTTTGAAATTTAGTGCTCTCTTAATCCATTGTTTGTATGTGAGTTGATACTATACATTGAGTGATGTTAATTCCTTTAATGTTTGATTATTTTCATCCATGTTGTTAAAATTAAATTTTGGTTCATTTTTGGTTCCACAAGAAGAAGGATTTAGAGGTTTATTGGTGGGTTGTGCTTCCTGTATCAAGGTTTTGATTCCTGTGAAATATTGGTGATGATGAAAAATTCTATCTAGATTAGGTACAAATGGTATCATCTCCCCAAAATAAGAATGTTTCATAAAAAAACTAAAATTAAAAAAATTAAAATTAAAATTAAATTTAAAATTTAAAAATTCTAAAAAAACATATAAATATTTGTAGAACACAAAATTTTCATATCAAAAACCAACACTAAATACTAAAGCGCTCCGCGACAATGGTGCCAAAATTTGAACATACTGTCATGGCATATCATATTAATAATGTTTTTAGAGTTTATTTATAGTATAGGGAAAACCATAGGTTATATAGTAATAATAATTGAATGTTTTAGAGATTTAATTTTAAATAATGTTTACAAATCCAAACTAATATGGGGGGGGGGTAAACTGTTTGAAGTAAAACTAAAAAAGAAAATAGATTGCGGATTTTATGAAATTTTGTGGGTTTTAGTAAAAGTATATGAATTTGATAATTTCATGTCTTCCAAAAAAACATGTTAAATTCCTTTATCTTATATATTTATTTAGGTTTGGATTAATTCATTGGTAGAGTAGAATTGAAATCCTGATTACCCTCTAGCCCATTAAATCGGTACAATTAGAAATAGTCGTTATAGTAATTATAATTTAACTTTATTCAACATCTTTAAAAGGGTTTGGTACTAACAAATAATGTAATAATTGAATTATAATGGGATATAAATGTAATTCAATGTTTCCCAATCAGAATAATGTATGTATTTTATGTGAAATTTTATGTTAATCGATTAAAAGAACACATAAATTTTGTAAAAGAAACTCAATATAAAAGTATTATAAAACTATAAATCAAAAGAAAAACACCTGAAATAATTAAAACCAAAATACTAAAGAAAACATGTATAGAAATTATTGTTTTTTGATCCCATGAAAAATGTATATCTACCTCGCAACATCCACTTTTATCTCGTTATCGAGAGGAGGAGGAGGCTTGAGTTGATACCCTTCTTCATTTAAGATATCTCTATGAGAATACGGATCTCAAAAGTCTCTAAGATGATTATAAGAACCCTAAATATGTAAAAAAAAAATTAAAACCTTTCTCCTTGGTCAAACATATAAATGAGGTGCCTAAGGTTCCAATTTATAGGCAATGAGTGGTAGTTGTTTCTGCACATAGATTTTACAATAACAATTTTGAAATTTTTTTTGAAAAGTAAACGGTATTATCTAGACATTTAAAAAAAATTAAATGTTTTTTCAACATATTGACTATATCTATGTAAAATTTAGTGGCCATTGGAGTTTAATAATGTGACATATCATCCATATGATGAGTTGTACTCTTATTTTTGAGTAGTATTAGTTTTCTAAACATTTATTTTCATTTAGAAACCCATATAGATTAATAAGGAATAATTATGTTTTAAACACTATATACCCCACTTATAGGTATTTATAAACCAAATTTTATCCCAATTAGTTTGAAAAATATTTCATAATATGAAAATCATCCCACATGTATGCTTGGGCTTCCATGCAGTTTGACCCATTTTGCTTCAACCTTATCTTGGGATCTCTAAATCACCATTACTTAAAACCTAAACATAAAAAAGTAAAATATAACTATTTAATATTATATAAAATTAAAAAATTTAAAAAAATGAGAATATAAATTTATTATTATATTTTTTATTTATGATACCTAAGTAGTTTGAAATAGTTGTATGTGGGTGAAATAAAATAGTGAATCACTATGTGATCAAACCCCCAGCATCCTCAATGCCAAGGTAGAATGACATAGTTAGGGGATGAATTTATAGAATGGTCCATATAATATTATCATTTACATATCTCAGTATATATACAATAAAAAACGAAAAAAATTAATAATACCAGAATCATGAGATGTTTTCATGATTTTTCTATAAGAGGAATAATAAAAGCATGAAATCGTTTCATGTTTTTAGCTCCCCATATATTTTTGAAAAATAATGAAATGGTTTCATTCCTTTACAAACTATTTTTTAAATAAAATTTAATTATAAACAAAAAAATAATTTTAAAAATCCATATGGGTATTTTTTTTCCAATCAAAACAACTTGGTTATCGAACACTAAACTCTACTCATTGGATTGTATGATTTTTAGTGAACCACAACATGAAGCTTCACACGGTGATTTATTCTTATTTCATTACATTTTTATAATTCAATGTTAAAGTTCCCAAAACATTCCTATTCAAATGTTATAATTTATTTAATTTACTTCAACATGCTGTTTTATAATGAAATCATGATCATTTTTTTCTCTAAGCTTCAATCGCCTTCCCCTAAAAAAACATTCCATGCACGCCACATCCTTGATCCAAGACTTATTTTTTATCCCCTATATAAATTCATTATTTTAAAATCCATGATAGTGTTTCTATCTATCTCATGATCAAGTTGTATTGTATCTATATTAGGGATATAGGTAATTAAATACAGAATAGAAAACTTGATTGGTAGTAGATAGGTCATACTAAGGCACATTACAATGTTGCTCTCCTCAAGATTATATTCCCCACAAAAAAATCAGAAATAATATTTGTTTCTAGAAAATCATATCTAGGATACAATTTTGGATCTTTACTCAACCCCAGTACTTAGTAGAGAGTTACCCTTAAAGAGGATTTGGAATCAAGAGTAATGGAAATGAATTCAACAACAAAAAACTATATATTAGTGACAATTTTTAAGATAGGGTTATACAAAACCCCTTAAAAATAATTTTCTAGGTAATTTAGTGATAATTAGACCAAAAACACTGAAAAGAAATTGTTAGTAGTGGTTTCTAGACAAACATTAGCAAATATATTGACAATTTATTAAAAAAAGTAAAAAGAGAGGTTATAAATCATCATTAATATAAGCAGTTATTGGAAATTTATAATCCAAGATAACTTTTTATATTAATAGGGGTTTATAGCCCATTAAAAAAATTTAAATATTTTTAATAAATAAATTTTATATTAAGAAGTTATTTCTCAAGAACCACCCCTAAATTATTATTTAACTACATTTTTGGGACAACCACTGCTAAATATATAACTTATTTACTAAAAAATATTTAAAAAAATTAAAAGGGTTTATACACCCGTAAAAATCACTTATATTAGTAGGGTTTTATAATCCTCACTATTTTTTTAAAATAAAATTCAATAATAATAAGAAATAATATTATATATATATACATGTACACATATATGTAAATATCCAAATACACACATTCATATATGTGTGTTGTGTGTGTGTGTGTGTCTGTATGTACATGTGTGTTGCTATTTATTTATTCATAAGTAGATATATATATATAATATTATAATGAAATATATATAAATTTATTTTTGAATTATGTATGAAAATATTTTTGACTATAATATATGTCATGTAAATGCATTATATATATATTATATACATAAATATATGAACATAAACCTTAGTTTTTTATAATTAAAAAATAAACATATATAAAATACAATTTTCCATGAACAACTCCCTCCAAAGATTCCCCTCCTAGTCTAGAAATGAATAAAGAGAGATAGTGGACCTCGTTTCCTGCCTCCAGTAAGCCCCGAGGTGGCGACCAACACCAAGTGTATACAAGTCTCACAAAATGGGATGCATTTCCCTTTTTAAATAAACAAGATTAGTAGATAAGATGGTTCATCCCAAAACAAAACTGATATATATATATATATATAAAATGCCAAATCCACCACACATGAATCTTTAAAATAGAATTGATACAATTATAATAAAAACTCTTATGTACTAAAAGTAACGCTAAGTAGTGACACGACAACTATCTCAAATTACGAGATAGTAAGGTCTATCACAGTCCACGTAGTCCTCATGGAAACTTGAAAATAGTTATATATATATATGGTCTGCATAGAAGTGCACTCAGTAGAAAAACCAAAGTATCTCATGCACAAGTGACAGGATCAAACTAATGAAACCGAAAACAAACAGCAGAACCCAACAACACCTAAGAAAGTATACTTACCATCCCAACCTCACCAATGAATGATAAAAAAAATAACGCAAATAAAATAATGTAATATAATGCACATAGATGACAGGATACCCTACACCACTTTCCAAATGATTAGATGCTCTCAAAACCTAATGGAAAACGACATGGTGGCCCCACCTCTATCGAACATTCCACATCACAACCCGCCCGCACACATCCGTCCCTCACAACCACATCCCTCCTACAGACACATGAGCCACATACCACATCACATCCATCCCGCATACACTTAGGCCACATACCACACCTCATCCCACCAGCAGACACCTGGTCCACATACCACACCTCATTATACATGCAAATACCCAGACCACATACCAAACCTCACCCTGAAGACACCTGAGAAAGCACAACACATATCATCCTGAAGACAATTGGGAAAGAAAAACTCATTCTCACACACCTAGGCCTCAAAAAACACAACCTGGCTGATAAATCTTGGTCTATCACCCCCTAGAAGAAAGATTATGGATGGTTGGGTGGCTAGCCATCCATCCTCCCATTGGGAAGTTTGGGAAAGACACCCTCACCCGTGACAATGGGGGTGTTCGGCACATAGTGCTCAAATAGGGTGGGGGTGCATATAAAATCACAAGGATAATATAGAGTATATATATATATTTATGATACCAAGAACACATGCCACACCAATGGGTTCTCAAAAAAAAACAACCATGACCACACCATCATCTTTATTGCTACCTATAATGAACGACACCACAAAGCAAGACACACGACCCTTTCCATGTTCCACACCAATTGATTAATCATTATAATTCTTTATTCACAATTCATTTATTCATTTATTCCATTAATATCTGGGTAACTAACAAGCACAACACTAGAAGGTAAAATAGTAACAACCAAATAAGAGATGAAGATCCATGGTAAATTAAACCACATCACAATAATGGTACATCACCCCCACAATTTTTCTAGGAACATGGGGAATATTTCTTTATGATATCACTGGGATAGAACCTATACCAACCACTACCATAATTCTTCAAATTCATCCAATCAATTCATATATCAACAGAACAAACTCCCAACTCACAAGCACAACAACACAACCAAATTATCCACATCGACATATCTTTACAACCACATCCATTTTCATAGTCCCACTACATAACCATACCACACCATCCATCAAATCATCGCTTCACCACAGTACCATAATAACCATCAAAACCCCCCAACATAAAAAATCTCATCCATTACCCCCACATAACAGTACACAAACATATTACATCCCTCATATCACTACAGCCAATACACATCATACAACAGAGAAAAACATACTTTTAGATTTAGTAGAGTATTCCTTATTCAATTTCACTTGATTTAGGGAAATATCATAGGACCCATATAATTCTAGGGAATCCAATTGTTTTAGAAGAATATACATAGTTAATAGATTCCATGCATTTTTTAATGAGAAGAAGATAATCATGTATTTATAATCATTTTGTACTCAACCAAGGACCCCCAATGACCATGATTTTTTATGGGTAGTTATTCCATAAAAAACAAAATAACAACCAAAAACAAATAACAAGAATATAATACGTCACATTTCCATAGTCCCTGTATATTGATCTTGGATCGATTTAATTGTCTATATTTAATATTTTTTATTGAACTATCTTCCCAAGGGAAATATTCATGCACCCAACCCACATGATACACAGTTAAGAGGGATGAAGGAAACCTACTTGGAAGAAAGGGATGATCGATACTTCCTGATTACACCAAGATAGGGAAATGCATGTAGTAGGAAACACACCAAGGAAACACAAACCAGAAGCTACACCTTGGTCGCATGACTCATATATGAAGAAACATTAGTTGTTTCCCATACTGGAGAAAACAATAAGAAAGAACAAGGTCGTAAGATATCTTGGACCTTGTAAAATTTAAATGGAGTAGTGGTTTAGATACATTTTTTATTTTCCATTAAAGGTATATCCGATCTTGATAATGTGTTTTGACCAAATAAAATCCCCTTTTCCCATAAGGAAATAAAGATAAGATTTATAGGCTTTTAATCATTCTCAAGTACATTAAAAATGATTTTAATGGGTTTTATGTCAAGGAAAACATAAAAGGTACGAAACTATATGAATCTGGAAGCACTTCTCATGAGTCTCTATTGGATGACTCTCCACTTTCCAGTCACCATTTAGTGAGTCCCCATTCTGTGATTCAAATCTTGGTGAGTCACCATTCACGATTCACCTTTAGGTGAGGCACCGCTTAGAAAGGCACCATTTTCTGTGTCATTGTTCGTATGACAACTCTTTGGTGAGCCACCATTCAATGAGGCCCCACTGGATGAGTCACCGTTGGGTGAGAAAATACAAGCGAGGCACCGCCAGTGGGTCACAAACAGCGAGCGACCACCAGCGATCCATCACCAATGAGTCACTGCCTATGAGTCACTACTAGGAAGTCACTGCTAGTGAGAGATCGCGGGGGTGAGCCACTTCCGGGGTCATTACCCATTTGAAAACTTGGAAAACTAGGAAATTTTGAAAAGTGGTGACATGAGTCACCTTGATTACCCCAAAAATTTAAACCCCAACCTTTCATGAAGTAAAGGACTGGATTGGTCTAAGCCATTACATTAGATACCTCTCAAACTATTCTAACTCTAGAGAACTCAAATCAAAACCCAAAATGGGAAAATGGGTCTGAACAACCACCCTATGGGATACCTCTTAAGACTCTCTTCACTCCCCAAACATTACCTCGAACTAAACTAGACAACCGAATGATAACTAAAACATTCCATGTAAGCACAAAAATCTTTCCATCTAGAACACAATAATCAAGATGTTCCATATTCCATGTCAAGATACTATCCACTCTAAGTAGCACTGACTTGCCCGCATGAGTTTAATCACATCACAGTTAATACGTATCAATTAGGAATTTGGTCCTCCCCATTTCACATGTATTTACATTGTCACACATTGCACCACACAAAATCCAAATTAATGAAAAACAACTTATTTCATGAAACAAGGTTCAAACATAACATCATGAGGAAAAATGGAATAAGGAACAACACCAAACAACCCTTGGTACTGGACACACATATGAAATTCTTTCTCCTAATTACTCTCCTCCATACCACCATGCCTCCACAAAACTAGAACCAATGGAATGGTCTACCCACAAAGAACCTCCTCCTAATGACCTTGGATCCTTACTTGCTGCTCCATGAACGTCACATCATCGTAGATATCCAAATATCCCCAATCAAGGATCTGTGAGTCATTGTGAAGATATCGGTGAAGCGGGGAGATGTGGATGATGTTGTGAATCCTCTCCAACCATAGTGGAAACACCAACTGGAATTTCACATGGCCAACTCACCCCAAAACTTTAAATGGTCCAAAAAACCAAGTAGAAAGCTTTTTTCTTATTCCAAAACTCTTCCACCCATGTAGATGGGAAACCATCAAGAACACGTGTTTCCACAGCTCGAACTCCAAGGGCCTCCTCCTATGATCAGTATAATACTTCTTCCAGTATTGTGCTTCTTTCAACCTCTCAACAACAAGTTGAACCTTCCCGGTCATGCTCTATAACACATCTTGACCAAGAAAAATTACTTCCCTAATGTATTTCCAGCAAAAAGGTGAATGACACAATAATTCGTATAAGCCTTCAAAAAGTATCATGAAAATGGATGATTGATAGCTATTATTGTAAGAAAACTCCACCAAGGAAAAGTGTCACATCCAAGAACCTCCAAAGGCCAAAATGTATGATCACAGCATATCCTCCAACGTCTGGATAGTCCATTCTATTTTCATATCTACTTGAGGGTGGAAGGAGGAACTGAGGCATAATCAGGTGCCAAAAGCATGCTACAATCCCCACAAGAATTGCGCAGTAAAATTTGTTTCTCAATTCGAGACAATGGATCTAAAAAACTGTTCATCCACACCACCTCATCCACATAACTCTTTGAGAAGTAATCTACTATTCCCAAATCCTTGATCACTAATAAGTGGGCTGATTGTATCAACCAATCCACTACTACCCAAATAGCATCATAGCCTCCATGGGATCTAAGTAACCTTATGACAAAATCCATTGAGATGCAATCCCACTTTCACTCAGGGACATCCAATAGATGCAATATAGATTGGGAACACAATGCTTGGCCTTTACCTACTGACAGACCAAGCATCATTCCACAAACTCTGTTACTTCCTATTTCATCCCATGCCACCAAAACTACATCATCAACCCACAATACATCTTAGAAATTCCTAGTTGTACTGAAAAAGGTGAGTTATGAGACTCATGAAGAACTTCATCACTCATTTCTACCAGGATAAACAAACTCTCAAGGAAAAAGATCTGATTCTGACCAACCTCTGACCATACCTCTGGAGCATTACCTTGTCCACAATGATCACACAACACATATTCTACTGAGTCTCCCCATTGAGACTTCTCCACTAGCTGTATTAGAGAAGACTTTAATATCACTTGTAACAAATAAACTCTACCACCATCCACTCTACCATCTAAGTGCAAGGCTTCCAACTCCTCTATCACCTTCCAAGTATCGGTAGATTCGTGAGAAACCTAATTCTATTAATTTCTACTCAAAGTAACATCCAAAACATTCCCCTTTCCTTAGGTGTAAAAGATCTCAAAATCATAGTCCTGAAGAAACTTTATCCACCTCCATTGTTGCAACATTAGATATCATTGGGAAAATATATACCCAAAACTCTTGTGATCTTTGAAGAACACAATGTGCTCCATAATGAGGTAATGTTGCCAAAAATTCAGTTCAAACATGATCACTAATAGCTCCAGATCATGGGTGGCATAGTTTTTCTTATAGTGGAATTACTACCTTGATCCATAAGAGATCACATCACACAACGACATTAAGATGCATCCCAATACCAGATAGGAAGCATCACAAAACACTTCAAACATCACTCCTTCCTTTTGAAACCAGAGCATTGGAGTGCTAACCAACTTCCCCTCCAGGTAGCCAAACACAACCTAACTCTAATTTATCAACATAAAATCTTGATACTTCCGGGTCAAGGATGTCAATGAGGTTGAACTAGAGAGAAATTACGTAAAAACCTCTAATAATATTCTGTAATACTATGTAAAGTATGAACCTATGCTACCTTCATGGGTGTTTTCCCAGAAAAAACTGCTTCAACCTTCGATGGGTCCACTTTTATAACCTACTAAGACACCACATACCCAAAGAAATGTACCTCCCATGTCCAAAACTTCCACATGGAAAATTATTTATAGAGCCGGTGGTGTTGAAGAACCTGAAAGATGGTCCAGAGATGCTCGGTATGTTCCTCCTATGACTTTGAGTAGACCAATATGTCATCAAAAAAGATGATAACGAACCGATCAAAGAACTCATGGAACACAGAGTTCATAAGTCCAACAAACACAGTTGGCGCATTCATAACACCAAATGGCATCACCAAAATATAAAATTTCACATACTGATATCTAAAAGTAGTCTTAGAGATATATCCCTCCTTCCCCCTCAGCTAGTGATGTCCAGAACACAAATAGATCATAGAAAACAATCTTTCCCCTATTTGCTGGTCAAAAATATTGACTATCCTCAGAAGGTGGTACTGGTTCTTGACCGTCACCTACTTCAACATTTGGTAGTCTATGCAAAACCATAGCCCACCATTCGCTTTCTTTGAGAAAAAAAAACTAAAGCACCCCACAATGACACACTGGGGAGGATAAAACACTACTTCATTAGATCGTTTATCTGAATCCTAAAATAGTTCAACTGAGTAGGTTCCATCCGATAAGGACTGTTGACGCTCCTTTTCATCAAATTTTCTAAAGGAATAGAAAGGGAAATGACTTTGCACAAATTTAATCATCCTTGAAAGGAAACATCAAAAATCGACAAATGCATGAACAAGGCTTCAAATGCACTTGCGCCACTGAAGTTCCCTCACTGTCACGCAAGTATACTTGCACGCCTACTAATGGTCGCGCAAGTGACTTGTGCGCCCTCTTTGAAAACCATTAGGGGTCTTCTCTAGCATATAAATACCCCAGGTGGGCCCCCCATTTTAGGGAGGATTTTTAACAGAATTCAGATACAGAGCTCTGAACGCCCAAGTCTATTCTTCAAGTCTTCCAAACACTTCAAAGGTAATTATTTACCTAGAATGGAAGGTATAAACAAGAGGAATAAGGTATAAGTGTTATAAAGCACTAACACTTGTGCGCCTAAGTGTTTTTTCCTTATGGGAAATGAACACACTTGCGCGCCTCCTTACTTACTCATTGAAACTTGCGCGCCACTCTTCTGGAAGTACCTTAGGATAATTCTAAAGGCTTTGATCATGGATCGCCCAAGTATTACCCTACTGGTTAACAATCGCGCAAGTACCCATATGCCGCGTAGGTATACCTGCACGACCGGGACTTGTGCGCCCACGCAGTACCTACGCGCCTACCAGGACTTGCGCGCCCTTCTATTTTTTGGGTGCCCTTCCTGCCCATTTCATCTCTCTTATGCCATTCCAACTCTCCTATTCAAGATTCAGTCTTCAAGACACTCTTCAAATCCATTTATGGAATGTTTTCTTGATTGAATTATTTATCTGAAAGGAATTACATGGAACGTATCTCTAAACCTAGTGATTTACACATCTTTATGTCACTAAAATTAAGGAATTCATTCATTCAACCTCATACTTTAAGGTGAGAGAATCCTTAACATGGGCCTCCTTTTCAAGAGTAATCCCCAGTCCAAATTATCATTAATTCAGGCATCCTCCTTAAGAGTAATCCCCATGTCCTCATTAATTTGGGCCTTCTTTTCAGGAGTAAGCCCCAAGTCCCCTAATCTGGGCATCCTCCTTAGGAGTAAGCCCCACCCATAATTCTCTTAACCTGGTCCTCCTTTTCAGGAGTAATCCCCAGTCTCAAATATGGGCATCCTTCTTAGGAGTAGGCCCCAAGTCCCTTTAATTTTCAAATCCATTTTAACCTGTGCCTCCTTTTCAGTAGTAAGCCCCAGTCTTAATTTCTCTTGACCAGTCATAATTCATTTTGATATGGGATTCATTATCAGGAGTAAAACCCAATCATAAGTCCCCTACTAACTTGGGAATTTTCCTTAATAGTAAGCCCCAAGATTAGAGTATCCAAATCTCCATGAAACGAATATACCTTTATAGACCCTGTTCATGGATTTCTTCCCTGAAGTAAATATTAATCCTCTTCTATTTGGGCAGTTATACATACATAATCCCCACATCATTACATGGCACAATTGTCTGGTTTCACCAATACCTCTTGTTTCTCACACCGAGCATGACTCACGTGAGCTTAGAGTGTAAAAGTAATCATGACGTTTTTCTTTGAGCCATAAATCATGCATAAACATCATACTCCCTTACTCGAACTACGTGGGTTCTGATTCCTTTTTCAAAACAAATGATGCGTAGGTAGCCCATCTGCGATTACGATCCCATCCTTGAAATAATCAATGTCCTTATGAATGACAATAAACTTCAAGTGCCCCACTGAGTGGCTATAAAACCAATATGGTCATCCTAATGACCAAGAGACTTTTATATATTGAAGGATACCATTGGCTAAGAATCTCTAACAAATATAGATGATTCTCTATCGATGAATAACCTCGAATAAATATAGAAGATTCTCTAAATATCCTACATATTAATCATTGATTGTCATATCTAAAGGAAAGCTCATTTTATACTTGGTAATGCAATAAGGATTCACGAACATAACTTAAATCTATAAAGAGGGTCCGGAAGTAGACAATAATTCCCCTAAAAAATGTGTGATGAGTCCGACCTCCCATCCTCTCGACCAATGAAAATTCCCAAGCCTCGTTATTTCACAACTAATGAGCGCCTACCTTTGAAAAGTAGGATCAAATGGATACAGAATCATTGGATGTTTCCAGTTCTACGAATAAACCCATTAGAAACTTCTTGGAATGTTTGAATCTTAAATCAACGAGATCATCCCCAATTCCAGAGGGAAACAAAAAATGGTGAACCCGACGTGAATCCTTAAGCACGTTAAAATGATGCTTTGATTATTTGTTAGGACCCTATTTAAACTCAATGAGAGGGCCAAAAAAGAAATAAAGGACATATTTTATCATCCAAAAAATGTAGTGGTCAGACATATCTTGATTATGTCTGTTATATCAAACATGCACTCTTTTCCAAGATCTTCTGCATTTCCAGAATGGATTATCTTAAGTTCACATATATGAATACCACTTCTATGAAAACTTATGCTGCAATTGCCACTGTTGCTACTCCTGCTGGATCATCGTCCGATCTGAGGACGACATCACCTACTCAGCATCTTCAACGCTGGGTATCAAATGCTCTGGTTAAGGAGTACTGTCAAAACAGTACTATTCCGACTCTGGAGGCCGCTCGACAAGCCCTCCAAGTCAATAATTCAACCTGGTTGTCCGGACTGTGATGACCAATGATCAAGAAGCTGGCAGTGCTAACCACCGTCTCCCACCGTTTCGGGTCATTATCCCCGGAACACAATCACCATTCACTCCCATATTCTGAGGAGGTGAATGAGCAGGTCCCTCAGGGCCTTAATTCAAGGAGACATGAGTCCTTCCCGAGGGCTCCCATCAACAATCTCTGCCAGAATCATGTGGCAGGGCGCCCTCAACATGATGAGGGTATCGACTCCAGGCGTTCGGATCAGGTTCCTCAAACCCGAGCAGGCAAAAGGTATCACCAAAGGCAAAATCTGGTCAATAGTGAGCAGGTTCTCATCTCTTCCATCTCCGGAGAAGTCCACCATCCTACCTTGGTGGTAAGAAATGAGCGGGCACACACACCCATCCGTTTTAATTTCGTTGTCCAACAGACTTGTCTGGCAGCATCATGCCAATCCCACCAGGCAATTCCGGTGGAGTACTATAGGCAGGAACATACACCTGTTTATACATCATCAGATAGTCAGCAGGCTCGTCTGACTACATATGATGGAGCATGTCAACCATGTTCGGTGAAGTGTAATCAGAAGGCAGATACACCTACTAATATTGATCAATCATACCAACAATCTCGCTTGGCAGCACTCGGAGAAGTCAGTCGGAAAGATCCGGTGTCAAATAGGAGGCAGACTCAACTCTCTGCCCCCACACTTGAGTACTGTCAAGATTCACTGACAAGAAAAGGAGGACAAGAGCAGGCACATACACCTACTCCAAGCACAGAATAGACATATATCCCAGTTCCGGTAGTTGAAGTCACCAAGCATATTATATCACTGGTGAAAGAGTAGAAGAAAATCCCTGCTCATATTCTGGATGCTTGTCAGGATATTATAACAGCTTCAGCAGCATATCAGGGAAAGACACATAAAACTATCCCTACCAGTGGAGTGACACATCAACAGTTCATTCTGGAACAGACACACACATCTGTTGCAGTCCAATAGGGTTGTGGGGATTACTCCCCCATATCATACGGACAACCAAGTCAGGCGCATACACCTGACTTGAGTGGAGATCGTCAGCCTAACCTGGCCATCTCTCCTGATCAGGCATATACACCTACTCAGAGCAGCCACTTTCATCAACAAGTGGTTTCCAAGGCGAGTAATAAGGTGTCTAAGAAAAAGACCCACCCAACACAGTCAATAGATCAATATCCAATCTGTAACAAGGCCTTGCTCGATGCTAGTGTTCTTGAAGCCCTCAAACAATTATCTGTTGGAATCCAAGATTCTAATCCCTCATTTCCCAATAGTGGGAACATTAATTCTGAAGGACTTAAACAGACATTTCTTCATGAAGTCTTTATTCATGACAGTTCGGTCGATCTTGATGTTTCACCTTCAGATGAGATCCACAGGAACCCTCTATGTGGTCAGAAGACCATAGAGAAAGAGATCTCATCTTTTGCCGTAACCCATAATGGTGGTCCTCCCCATGATGATGAATTCCACTATGAAGGTCCTCTCCACCGTAGTGATGCACATTTCCTGGAAAATTCTCCAGTGGACAACGTAGTGCCGAGAAATCCCTCTTATCTTGAGGCACATGCAAATGCGAAACCAGTCATGTATGATGCTTCATCGCTAGCAGGTGAAATAATTTCTCAATAAAAAGATATCCCATGGTGTATGTCCTTCTCCGAAACACCCCTAAGTCATGAATCTTCTAGTTTAATCACTGAATTCTCTACCAATCCTGTTGAATCTGATGAAGCAACAAGAAAGCACCAGCTCTGGTCAAATCAGGTAGAAGAATCTTCATTGAATGATAAAGAGGAAATGTTGATCATGAGAAAACAACTCGTGAAAGGTGAAGTTCCAGTCATGTTTTGGCCTTTGGATGACTCACAGTATGACATTCTAGAGATGTTTACGGAAGATGGAATTCATGAAATTCTTCTGATCATATGTAAAACTCAATGTTAGTTGAAAGAGAAAGTATTATCTTATGATGAATATGAAAATCATGTTAAGATAATAGAAGGGTTACAATGTCAGATTGATTTGGCATCTCTATCAGTCTCTCAATATCCGAAGGCTGAAAAGTAGTAAAGAGCCCTTCCGCGTTCATGCCTTAGCACACTAAGAAGATTGTGCCAGTTAATTTCAAATGACCCATCTGGTATTCATGTCAGAGGATGGAGTTTTCATGGAGCACTACATTTCACTGTGCTCTCCAGTCAGCAAAGCCCGCCGAAAATGGTCTCATGCAATGCTATTTCCCATGGCCGGCCACAGTCAATGGGTTTTGTTTTTAATCAAAATCTTTCCCAAGAACAGGAATCAACAAGTTCTTCTCAAAATCAAGAATAAAGAGAACAAGTTGTTGAATTACTCCTGCATCAAGCAAACAAGAATATTGAACATGCCTCTCCTATAGAGCAAGCACATCATCATGTGACAAAAGTGTCAGAAATCATCCAACAGTCTTTTGAACCAGGTGATAAAAGTGGATGTCTATTGATGCATCTAGCTAATTTCTGGACTAAGGTCCATAAGATCAGGAGTGATTTTAATAAAGTCTCAGACATAGCATGTCAATAGCCACCCCAGCTTGCCAGACTGGGGATTATTTTAACTCAACCCTTGGAATCAACAAATAGGATTCGAGGAGTTGATCAAAGATAGTAGGAACAACCCTAGTCCACCGGACTGGGGAATTTTTCAATTCATCAATCCCCTCCTCAGAGAGAGTCGGTCTTTTATGAATTGGGGGAGAAGCCTCAAGAGGAACGAAAAGCCA
The DNA here is from genome assembly GCA_963277665.1 of Viscum album. Lineage (NCBI taxonomy): Eukaryota > Viridiplantae > Streptophyta > Magnoliopsida > Santalales > Viscaceae > Viscum > Viscum album. The sequence continues at coordinate 751,984,821 of OY728150.1, forward strand.
AATTATTAGGAGATTCTCTCCAAATTACGGTTCGCCAAGAAGTTCCTGAGGGATCAAATCAACAAAAGGCAATGTTTCGTCAGGGGCATGTCAGAAGAAAATATCACAGAAATGCTGATAGAAGGGATGCAATGCATTATGCATCAATTAATGTAATCAATGTCATTGTTTCTGATCCACCAGATGAGGATCACTCAGAGGGATCAGATGAAGAGGTTCATGCTCAAGAAGTAGTACGCACAGACACAAATAAAGAAGGTGTGCGTACATGAAATCAATGGATTACCCAAAATCTGGGTGTTCCTTCAAATAACCCACTTCCCCCTCTTCGAAAGGGATTCAACAAGGGGAAAGGAAAGAACCAGGTTACATACCCTTCCACTGGAGAATGCCATTTTCTCTCACTAGAGAAAATATTTGCGCAACAGGAGGAAGAAATGAAGGAATTGAGGAGGATGAATACAGAACTACTTCAGGGTAGTCTTCGTCCTAAGAGTGTTGGAGTTAGTCAGTCAAAGGAACTTTTTGTGGCTACTAAAATGGATCAAGAATATCCTCCTCTATTAGTACACCCTCACAGGTCTAATCCTACGGGTCAAGTGCAACAACAATCGGTGGTGCTACCATCAGTTGCAGTACCAGCCACCATACCTGTCTAGAATCCAATTATTTCACCTTCCCAAGTCCAAGTTCAACCAGATGTTTCTCAAAAGTTAATAAATACCATTGAGTCATTAACAGCTCAGTTAGAAACTATGGAAGGGAAGCATGCGCAGGTTCAACCAGAAAAGAGAGCTTACCCTGAATGGGTAGATTCAATCTCTCCCCCATCAAGTTTTGGGAACCCTGTATTCCATATTTTCAATGGATCAGGCGATCCTGAATAGCATTTAACGCATTACGTGTCTTGTTGTGATCCTATGATGGGAACTCTAGAACAGCCAGAAGCAGTGAAACTCAGATGCTTCTTGCGAACCTTGCAAGGACCAGCTTTTTTTGGTATACAAGATTGCAATCCTGGTCAATTACTGAATGGGAAGATCTCCGAAAAAAAATTCCTTCTCCAGTTCAGGACAACGTTGCCAAAGACAACAGTTTTTTATCTTACATACTGTAATCAAAGGGAGAATGAAATGGTCTCAGATTTCATTGCTCATTGGAAGGGATTAACATAATCCCTAAGCTTAGCACTCCCTCAAGAAGAACTATTTCCAATCTGTGTGGAAAATCTGCGTGACAAATTACGCACGCCGTTGATCCCTACGAAATACATAGGAGGGTTTAGATACCTTAATTCAATTTCTCAACAGATTGAAGATTCTCTTATAAAGACTAAGGATAAAACTTGTATAATTCTATCAGCTCCATGAAGGAGAATGGGTAAAGAAGAAACTGCTACAGTTATGCTTAAACAAGCACATGTACCTGCTTCTACATCAAAACCTTCATCTTCTCGAAGGGATCCACCTCTTGAGTGTCAACAAAAGAGGCCATTTCATCAAGATGATCGAAGAGATCAAAGACAAAAACAATTTGAGGATCTGAAGAGAAAAACACACTCTTTCTGAAATGAACAAGTTCCTGGTTACTTCATTTCGGCTCTGGAAAATAATTTGGTTCAATTTCCAAGGCCCAAGAGGCCAAATAAGAAAGGAGATGAAGATCGTCCCAACTATTGCCCCTTTCATAAAATTTTGGGGCATCCCATCTACGAGTGTTTTGTCTTCAAAGACCTCCTTCAAAAAATAGTCGATTTGGGACAAGTTGAACTGAAAGGTTCTTCAACTCAGGTATCATGTATTACTGCTACAGTTCCAGAGGAGGAAGGTGAGTGGCAAGAAGTCAAAAGCAAAAATGTGCAGAAATATGATGATTGGATGGTTAGAAAGATGATCAACCGAGATCATGCTATATTACGAACACAATTGAAGAAACCAATTGTGCCTTCTGCCATAAATGCCATAGTAAAACCCTCTGCATTAGAGGGAAAATCCTCAAAGAAACTACATAGTTCTAAGAAAGAGGAATAATCAGAAGAAGATGAGTATGTGTCAAAGCCTAAGCTGTCTTTGACTATGGCAGATTTTATACCATCTACTTCGAAGCCACGGGCACTGCCCCACCAAACGGTACAGCCGAAATTGGCTAGTCAAGCAGATTCTTCATCAAATTAAGAGTTAATCTTTGGTTCTGTTAATATGATTCACTTAACAGATCCTTATTCCAGTCGCAGTTTCGATTTTGATGAGCCCGAATTCCCTATATCAAATAGATGAATCAGACAGAGTTCCAGAGGCTCAGGATTCAGGGGAAGACGTTGATCTTTCAGATGCCACTATTCCAATTCTACCCCTGCTAGAACTGTTTATGTGGCAAAAACTCGTGGTAGAGCCCTTCAACGAGCTCAACAAGAACATGAAAGTTCTTCCACACAAGCCAGACTCAGCCCTAGCACAATTATTCTGTAAGATCGGTTGAAGGTTCCATATTCTTCCTCTCAGCAAGTAAATAGACCTAATCGGTCTAATCTTCCAAATCCAGGAGTATTACCATCTCCTCTCTCGATACAAGATTCATCCAATTCCAAAGCTTCAACTTCCAAGGCACCTGCTAAACCAGATGTTTCTGTTGCGAAACGCAGACCTCTGGATCAATAGTATGATGTATTGAAACACCTAGCCCAAGTACCTGCCATGTTATCAATTTTGGATGCTGTGAATTTATCAAAGGATCTTCGGGGGCACTCATCGAGGCTTTGTCAAGTCCTCTGGAGTTTGAGATCGAAATTGCTGCAGCTGAAGTCTACCATGTAGAGAATAATCCTACAGAATTCCATGCAGTAATATCTTTTACTGATGAAGATGAAGATGATGTCATGTATGGACATATTAAACTTTTGTACTTATCTGGCATGGTCAATGGAATAGACAACCGAAGAGATTTCATTGATAATGGTCCAGGAGTCAACCTCATGCCCATTAGTACACTTCGTCGATTGGGCCTCATGGAATCTGATTTATCTCCTTCAACTATGATGTTACAAGGATATGATAAAAATGAACAAGAACCACTGGGAGAAATTACACTCAGAACTAAGTTTACAGATATTGTACCCAATTCATATTTCATGGTTGTTGATCAAGACTCAGCCTTCAACATCTTACTTGGAAGACCCTGGCTACATCAACATGCGGGTATCCCTTCATCATACCATCAATGTCTCTAGTATTGTTTCGACGGTCAAGTTGGGACATTGTATGGTGATAAGACCATGTTTAAGACATGTGAATCTCAATACATTGAGGAATAATTCTATCACATGAAGGGAAGGGAGAAATCCAGAACAAAGGAGATTACCAAAGTTAATGCTCCATATGGGTTGGAAAAGATTCCAATAAACCCATTAGCACATGTGAGTACAGATTATGTGTTGCCTATCAGTCAAATTGATAGGAAAGACCCAAAACCAAATATTCTTATGGAAAGATCCATAATATCAATTACGGTAATCGAGCCAGACAACATGGGAGAAAGTGGTGATTCAACAAGAAATGATGAAAGCTCAAATGGAGATGTCTTCATTTCATCTGCTGAAATCCAGCATGTCTATACTTCGCCAACCAGGCCAGAAGAAGATATAGAAACGTCATAGGTGAATGATGATGTTGATTATAAATCCATCACCTCCTCTTTATTACCCAAAGAAGACCCTTCATCATCAATCAGGTCCGAAATGGAAGCTTCTTCTTCATGATGTGCAAATTTTGACATCTCTTCTGATCATGGAAATTCTGCTTCATCATCTACTATGCAAGTAGACACAGAATAAGTAACACATGTTGAAGAAGAAGAGGAAGATCTCAAAGAAGCTCCTCCAGCATTTGAAGAGGTATCTCTACCACTATGGATGAACTCAGAGAAATCAATCTGGGTACAAAAGAAGATCCACACCCCACTTTAATCAGTGCAACCATGACTCTTGAAGAGAAAGTGATGTATATTTCCTTTTCAAAGAAAAATTGAGATATATTTTCTTGAAACTATACAGAGATTCCATGGCTTGATCTTGATATTTCCACTCATCTTTTGGGTATCCCAGAAGAACATCGAGGATTCAAACAAGCTGCTAGAAGAACACACCCAACCTATGCTTCCAAAATTGAGGCTGAAGTGGATAATCTAATCAAAGTTAACTTCATCAGATAAGTTCAATATCCCAAGTGGTTGGATAATATTATCCCAGTAAAAAAGAAGAATGGGCAAATTAGAGTTTTCATTGATTTCATAGATCTTAATCGGCATTGTCCTAAGGATGATTTTCCAGTTCCAATTACAGAACTTTTAATCGACTCAACAGCTGGCTATGAAGAACATTACTTCATTTATGGATATTCTGGATATAATCAAATCTGAATGGCTCCATAAGATGAGTAATCTAGAGCTTTCAGATCCCCTCAGGGTGTGTTTTTCTATCGGGTAATGCCCTTCAGCCTAAAGAATGCAGGAGCAAGCGTGAAATGCATCGTATCTTCAAACCCTTTCTGGGAAAGTTTGTTGAATGTTAAGTGGATGATTTGGTGGTCAAATCCAAACAACATTCTAATAACATTTCTGATTTTGATGTCATATTACTCAATCTTCGACAACATAATTTGAAGATGGACCCCTTAAAATGTAATTTTGGGGAAACCTCAGGAAAATTTCTCAATTTTTTGTACGCCATCGTGGAATTGAAGTCGATCCTGAGAAGACAAAGTCAATCCTTGGTATGTCACCTCCTTGAAATTTGAAATAATTAAGAGGAATTCAAGGAAACTTATCCTGTATTCGGCGTTTCATCGCCAATTTGGTATGAAAAAGCTTACCCTTCACCAAATTAATGAAGAAGGGAGTCACATACCTGTGGACTGAAGAATGTTAATAAGCATTAGATATTCTCAAGAAATGCCTCTTGATTCCACCGGTACTTATGCCACCTATTGAAGGATGACCACTTATCCTCTACGTGACAGCTCTAGAGCGATCATTGGGTGACTTTCTTGCTCAGAAGAATGATGTTGGGAATGAAAACAGCATATACTATCTCAGTCGTACTATCCTTGAAGTAGAAACCAGGTATTCAATTATTGAGAAGTGTTGCCTGGCATTAATCTTTGTAGTTCAGAAGTAGAGACACTACCTGCAATATCATGAGGTTCAATTGGTATCTCGCAATAAACCGCTCAAATTCATCCTTAGTTGTCTGATGCTTACATGATGTCTGGCAAGGTGGCCAGTTATCTTGCAGCAATTTGATATTCAATATGTTTATCAAAAGGAAATAAAGGGCCAAGTTCTGGATGATAACCTTGCTGAACACCCTTCATTGAAAGAAACATCTTCATATATTGATCTCCCTGATGAGGAAGTCTTCTCTATTCAAGAAATTCCTCAGGCATGGGAAATGTACTTTGATGGTGCTTCCAGAAGTCCAACAGGGAGGGAAATGGAAAATCCTAAATTCAAAAATGTTGGCTTAGGGATTGTACTCATTTCTCCAGAAAAGGCATTGCTACCTTATTCCTTCTCATTATTGGGAGGTGGTACAAATAATGAAGTAGAATACCAAGCTCTCGTCGCAGGATTAGAGTTGGCACTTCAAGCACAAGTGAATCACTTAAGGGTGAAAGGTGATTCAGATCTGGTAATCAAACATGTAAATGAGGATTATGCCATCAGAAAAGAAGAACTAATCCCATTGTATGATTATGTCATAGAGTTAATGGAGGAATTTCTTACGAAACAGACATTTTCTTATGTCCCGTGATCACAAAATGCTCAAGCTGATGCACTGTCTAATATAGCCACAGGTCTGGCAGATCCAAATCGGGACGAGACAACCGTCAGTATTGCCCACCATCATGCAATTTCACCTTATGTTCGTAACAGAACAGAGGAAATTAATGAAATTAGTCCCATTCCTGAACCATATGGCCATACTACAGGATGGATGACACCTATCGGGGAATACCTTCAAAATGGAACACTTCCACCTGAGAGAGCTGGAAAAGAACAAATATGATGACATGTGGTCAATTTTAATCTTTATGATGACCCAGATCACCTAGAGAAAATTCTCTACAAGAGTGGTTTTGATGGAGTTCTCTTCAGATGCATTGACGGTGAAGAGACAATGGTTTTCATGAAAGAAGTGCATGCGGGAGTTTGTGGTGCCCACCAGTCTGGACATAGACTGTCTGATCAGGTTCGAAGGCTTGGGTACTTTTGGACTTCAATGATTCAAGATTGTGTTGATTTCAAAAATAAATTTCATTCATTCCAAGTAGATACCAACTTCATTCATCAGCCCCCCAGAGTTTCTTCATACAGCTAAAAATTCATAGCCATTTGCCACTTGGGGAATGGATGTGGTGGGACCTTATCCTTCAGCTACTGCCAAGCAGTTTAAATATATACTTACTGCTACTGACTTATTTTCCAAATGGGTAGAGGCAATACCTCTCAAAGAAGTTAGTTCTAAAAGCATTTTTAGCTTCATCAAGTCTAACATTATTACCTGATTCGGTGTCCCTCATACCATATTGATGGACAATGGCACCAACTTATGTTCATCCGAGGTGAAGAAGTTGTATCAATAATACAACATCAAATCCAATCATTCATCTCGGTATCATGCAGCGGCCAATGTCCAGATAGAAGCCTTCAACAAGACTTTGTCAAATATGAAGCAAAAGATGGTGGATAAAGATAAGAAGTCATGGCCTAATAAACTCTTTCATTCTTTATGGGATAATCGAACCACCACCCACACTACAACGTGGTCAACTCCATATTCACTGGTATATGGAACGGAAGCAATCTTTCCCATTGAAGTTCAATTACCTTCGCTCATAGTAGCCATTTGTGATCAATCATCTACAGATGAACAATCTAAAAAGCGATTAAATGAATTGGAACAGTTAGATGAGAAAAGATTGTGCACTCTGCACCACTAGGAAGTCTATCAGAATCGAATAGCATGATCTTTCAATAAAAACGTTCATCATCGTTCATTCGTTCAGGGAGAATTGGTATTAGTTCTCAGAACTCCAATGATACCAGGAAAGAAACCTTCCAAGCTTGAATCAAAGTGGGAAGGTCCTTATTCAATACATAAGGTCTATACCAATGGAGATTATTCTTTAATCTCAATGGATGGAGAACTCATCACTACTCTATCCAATGCCAGATTTCTGAAGAAGTATTTTATATAAACACAAAATACATTATCTGCGGTCCATACATATGAATTTATACTATTTGTATTACTTTCTTCCTACACGACGTTAAATTGTGACATCCTAACTACATGACATTAAACAGTACAGAAGTCTCTTATGTCCAGCATGACGTTAAATTGCACCATCTATGGTCCATGCATATGACCCTAAACTATTTGCAAGTCCCTTATGTCTAACAAGATGTTAAATTGCATCATCCACGGTCTATGCATACGACATTAAACTATTTTCATGTCCCTTATGTTCAGTAAGATGTTAAACTACACCATCTAGGGTCCATACATATGACCTTAAACTATTTTCACTTTCGTCCAACATGACGTTAAACTGCATAACCAACGGTCCATGCATATGACCTTAAACTATTCGCACTTTCATCCAACATGAAGCTAAACTGTATCGTCCCATTTTGTCCAACATGACGTTAAACTATGAAAAAGTCCCTAATACGTCCAAAATGACATTAAAATGTGTTCTCTTTTGTCCTTACTGCATGACATTAAACTACACAGTTTTTTTTGTCCAACATGACATTAAACTGTATTGTCCCCATCGTCCTAACTACATGACTCTAAACTATATAAAAATCCTTTAATACGTCCTACATGACGTTAAATTGTATTTTTTCCCTGCTACATGACATTAAACTATGCAGCACTAATAGTCCTAACTGCAAGACTTTAAACTGCACAGTCCCTTTCATATGCCCTACATGACATTAAACTGTGGATCGTTAGGGTTATTGCTAACTCTTGTTTCTCACACCGAGTATGACCCACGTGATCTTAGAGAAAAATTCAACCATAACACTCTCTCTGAGCTATTAACCATGTGTAAGTCCCAACACTATCTTTTAGGTCGTTGTCCCCAAGAACAACTTGATCATTAATTCATTATTTAATTGAACTACTCGGACTTTGATCCTTGCCTTCTAGGTTGGGTACGTAGGCAACCTCCTGAGGTTCAATCCCAAAACCAATCTATTCGCATAGGTTCACCTCCATCTCGTATGATGTTGATTCGTGAAACCATCCCCAGAATCATTATCATTACATTGGTTCACTTTTGTCCTTGCTATATGATGTTAAACTGTACAACATTTCTGTCATGTATGACAATAAACTACAATATTCATTGATACCCTCACCGAAGAGTGACTCATTATTTAAATTGATTTTAAATCATGTTATATTCAAACAAAAAATTTATGTGCATACATGGCAATACCTGAACCTTTTATCCTAGGTTAAACCATCATTGCACTAAAGTCCCCTTTCACCCTTCACATGTTCGAACCAAATTTGTACAGAGGGTATTTATAGAACTACGTGGGCTTGATTCCCATCCTTATGGGATACGTAGGAACGTTCGAGTGTCCCTCGAATCCTGCCTCAAGTATTTTGGGCCTAACCCCAAATGCCACTTTCAGTCCCTTGGCTGAAAAGTCCCCATGAAAACACACACTATGTATTTCTTATAATGGTCTGAGCACTGTGACCCTAAACTAAGATCTCCAATCCATTTGTCCCGCACAACGTTAAACTGTAGTTCAAGAACTATGTATGGCTTGATTCCCATCCTTATGTGATACGTAGTGAAGTTCAATATTTCAATTCAGGACCCATCCAGAACATAATTATGGTTAGCATTGATCTGTGCATCCCTGCACACATTGGACAACACCCATATTTGTGTGTCATAATCCTAAACTTAAATATGTTCAGAACTTCATAACCATTTTCATGACTTCTAATCAAAAAATGTCCAACTTCTGAGAATTCTTTTTCCTGACTATGCAGCACGTACCCTTAGGCGGCCTTGCATAAGTAGTCTACATAATGGATCTGTCAGCCAAAAGATGCTATTATTTGACTATGCAGCCAATTCCCTTAGGTGGCCCTGCATAATTCAACCCACTAATGGGTTTGTTAAATAGTGGTAACTTCATTCTTGGGAGGAAAACCTCTTTTGTCCTTATTTTTCTTAATTCCAATATATAGGGATCCACAAAATTATCCATCATTAACATATTTGTCCCATATTCCTTTTCATGATCTGAAAGTATTCAAGTCTATGGTTTATATTTTCCCTCCCTACGCTTGGGGCAGACCTTCGTAGGAGTAACATTTATCCAATTCTTTGAAAATATTGATTAAAAATATCTTCTTCATATTCAAGTACCTATTTCCACATAGAAAAATCTATACTTTGGAAAATTTGAATCCCCATAAACTTTCACTGGCTTCATAGTAGCAGAAAAGTAAATTTTTGAGAGTTCTTTTTCCTGACTATACAGCACGTGCCCTTAAGCGGCCTTGCATAAGTAGTCCACATAACGGACCTGTCAGCCAAAAGGTTTTATTTATTTGACTATGCAGCCAATGCCCTTAGGTGGCCCTGTATAATTCAACCCACTAACGGGTTTGTAAAATAATGGTAACTTCATTCTTGGGAACTACTTATTTTAATGCCTTTTAGCTCTTTTTCATATCATTCCTCAGATTCAGATTTTCTTAAGTCATAGTTTACATATTTTCCCTCATACTTGAGTATGGTAATATGTTTTCAGATAAATTTTCAAGGAATTGAGTCAATTCTAAATCATTCGGTCAAAGCTATTTCAACCTTAAACATTGGCATCTTTATGTCCGACGTGCATGACTTTAAACTGCCCACAAAAGTCAAGGGAACTCTGAATAAAAGTCAAGTTATATCTCACTAAACATACATTTTGTATGATTTAGGTAATATTGAGAAATTAAAAGATTCAAAGTTTGTAGGGTTATTTATAATAATCCTAGTAAAAATCAAACTATGCTTACTAGGCCCATTGGCTTAGGTAAAATTTAAAGTAGGTAGTAAAGGAAAATACATGCATAAATGATTGAAGATGAAAGTGTTTTTCAATGATGCACAAGAGTTAGAAAGACATCCACAGACTGGAGTCTCTTCTCTTTTTCAAGAATTACAAAAGGCATTCAACATAACCCTTTATTTGATTTACGACATCTCGAGCTTCATCAGAAGCCACCTGGAATTCATTCATTCAACTGGATACAATAAGAGATGTAGTGATACCATCTTTTCTTGGAACAATTGTAAAAGAATGTTCTTGAGTGCGGTTTGAGAAAATTTTCTGATGATCAAACAGTGACTCTCTTTCTATCCAAGAGACATGGAAGATGGATACATGGATTTGAGAATGGAGCATTGGAAGTAAAGATCCATTTGGAGAGATTACTCTTTTCAGATATTGTTTCTGATGTTGTGATAGTCTTCTCTCCATCAACCGGTAGCGGAAAACATATCAGCCCATGGTTCTCCATTTTCATATCTGCAAGGAAATGACATGGAGGAAAACTTGAAAGTTCATACCATTGTTGTTGTTCTTAGTGCACAACATAACCGAAATAGAGAAGTAGCAGTACAGATTCATCTCTGAAGAATAGTTCTTTTCATCTAGAACATTGACTCTTTGTAAATGACCATGACCATACAGAGGCAGGTAGATGCTCTGTGGGAAGTTGAGATGATATTTCTTCAAGTACTTAGCCAAATCTAGGAGAGTGCTATCCCAGATATCATTGTAATCATGGCCAAATATGCTCATCATTCCATTAATCTTCTTTCTAGATAGCTCATCAGTCATTCCAATTCTTCTAGGAGCCGTTGAATCTGCACAAAAGTTGAATAAATTAACCCTTAAATGGGTTTATTTTTCATAAAATTTGTGAAGGAATTCAGAAAAATGGAAAAGGCATTAAGGCTCACAAGTCTGATCTTGGCGTGCAAGTGTGGATGTGTCGCGCAAGTATTTGGCGTGCAAGTATCACCATGCAAGTCCATATACCTTGACAGTAGCACGACAACAAAGAAAAGCGAAAAAATGAGCAACTTGCGCGGCGAAGGGGACCTACGCTGTGAGAGCTCGAAAATCTAGAATATGGTGCTATGCATGACAAATGAGCACATATTTATAGCCCATGTCATCCACCTGCGTGCCTAAAATCCTGCGTGCTCCAGCCCTGTGTGAGTCGGACCTGCGTGACGAGTGTTGCATGATGAAAACTTGCACACCTCTTTCCCTTTGGTTTTCTTCTTTTATTCAGAGTCACATCATTATTCTTTCAGATCCAACTCTGAGGGGGGACTTTTTTTGACACTCCTTTTCATCACATTTTCTAAAGGAATGGAAAGGGAAAATGACTTATCACAAATTGATTCATCCTTTGAAGAAAACATAACAAATTGACAATGGAATGAAAAAGGAGTCAAAGGACCTTGGGTCGTGCAAGTTTCCTAACTGCCGTGCAAGTATACATGCGCTCCGCCTAATGGTCGTGCAAGTGACTTGAGCGCCCTCTTTGAAAACTTCCCGGGGTCTTCTCCAGCCTATAAATACCCCCGGTCGTCCCCCCATTTCGAATAATTTTTCCAGAATTCAGATACAGAGCTTTGAACACCCAAGTCTCTCCTTCAAGTCTTCCAAACACTTCTAAGGTAATTCATTACCTAGAATGAAAGGTCTAGACAAGAGGAATAAGGTCTAAGTGTTAGAAATCACTAACACTTGTGCACCTAAGGGTTTTTCCCTAAATGGAAATGAACACACTTGCGCGCCTCCTTACCTACTCATTGAAACTTGCGCGCCACTCTTCTGGAAGTACCTCGGGATAATTCTGAAGGATTTGATCAAGGATCACCCAAGTATTACCCTACTGGTTAACAATCGCGCAAGTACCCATGTGCCACGCAGGTATACCTGCGTGACCAGTACTTGTGCAGCCACATAGTACCTGCGCGCATGCCAGGACTTGCGCTCCCTTTCAATTTTTGGGTTCCCTTCCTATCCATTTAACCTCTCTTATGCCATTCCACCTCTCCTATTCAAGATTCAGTCTTCAAGACACTCTTCAAAACCATTTATGGCATTTTTTCTTGATTGACATCCTTATCTAAAAGAAATTCTGTGGAACATCTCTCAAAACCAAGTGATTTACACATCTTTATGTCACTAAAGTTAGAGAGTTCATTCATTCAACCTCATCCTTTAAGATGAGAGAATCCTTAACTCGGGGCTCCTTTTCAGGAGTAAGCCACAGTCCAAATTCTCATTAATATGGGCATCCTCCTTAGGAGTAAGCCTCAAGTCCTCATTAACCTAGGCCTTCTTTTCAGGAGTAAGCCCCAGTACAACTTTTCATTAATATGGGCATCCTACTCAGGAGTAAGCCCCATGATCCCAAATATGGGAATCCTCCCCAGGATTAAGCCCCAATATTAATTCTATTAACATGGGATTCCTTTTCAAGAGTAAGCCCCAGTCTCAAATATGGGGATTCTTTTCAGGAGTAATCCCCAAGTCCCTTAATTAAAAAATTCCCTTAACCTGGGCTTCCTCCTTAGGAGTTAAGCCCTAGTTTTCAAATCCCTTTTAACCTGGGCCTCCTTTTCAAGAGTAAGCCCCAGTCTTAATTTCTCTTGACCAATCATAATTCCTTTTGATCTGGGCTTCCTTTTTAGGATTAAAACCCAATCATAAGTCCCCTCCTAACTTGGGCATCTTCCTTATGATTAAGCCCCAAGATTATAGTATCCAAATCTCAATGAAACACATATACCATTATGGACCCTGTTCATGTATTTCTTCCATGAATTAAATCTTAATCCTCATCTATTTGGGTAGTTATAAATACATAAGCCCCACATCATTGCATGGAAAAATTGTCTGGTTTCACCAATACCTCTTGTTTCTCACACCGAGCATGACTCACGTGAGCTTAGAGTGTAAAAGTAATCATGACATTTTTCTTTGAGCCATCAATCATGCATAAATATCATACTCCCTTACTTGAATTATGTGGGTTCTGATTCCTTTTTCAAAACAAAGGATACATAGGTAGCCCATCTGCGGGTATGATCCCAACTCTAAAATAATCAATGTCCTTCTGAATGACAAAAAACTTCAAGTACCCCACTGAGTGTCTTTAAAACCAGTATGGTCATCTTAATGACCAAGAGAATTTTATGTATTAAAGGATACCATTGACTAAGAATCTCTAACAAATACTGATGATTCTCTATCGATGAAGAACCTCGAATACATAAAAAATATTCTCTAAATTTCTTACATATCAATCATTGATTGTCAGATCTAAATGAAAGTTCATTTTATACTTGTAATTTAATAAGGATTCATAAACATAACTTAAATCTATAAAGAGAGTCCCTGAGTAGACAATAATTCCCCTAAAAAAGGTGTGATTAGACTGACCTCCCATCCTCTTGACCAACACAAATTCCTAAGCCTCATCAGTTCACAACTAATGAGCGCCTACCTTTGGAAAGTAGGTTCAAATGGATATGGAATCATTGGATGTTTCCGGTTATACAAATAAACCCATTAGAAACCGCTTGGACTGTTTGAATCTTAAATCAACGAGATCATCCCCAATTCCAGAGGGAAACAAGGACCCATTAAAATTATAGAAGCACTAGGATGCATGTCTATCTCGAACATAACATCACATTGAAGGGGTAGCGTAACATAATCCCCAGGGAAGACATAAAAGAACTCTCTAATGAACCTAGAAACCTATACCATCTCAGTTTCCATTGATTCTACAGACAAATCATCTAATAAGCAAAGAACATGATCTATACATAGACTGCCCACCTAAAATATCATGTCACTAATTAAAAACACGCACTGACAATCCATATCATAAAACATGAATCTCCTATGAAAGTAGTAGATAATTTCATGCACGGGATACAACCAGTTGACGCTGAGAATGACATCGTATTGTTGCATCTGTAGCAAGAAAAGATACCCACAGTGCTGATGTGGTCCCATCATCTGTCTAAATCCCCGACACACATCAAACAAGCTATTTTGACCTCAGATTTGATTACTCAACACAAATGGGAAAAATAATCCCCTCTATTTGTAGTCCCGAAGCATGGGATATACCGAGTTTAGAAAAGGAGTGTGATGGTCCTGAATAAAAAAACACAAGCAAGGGTACTAAATGAGATGATTGTACCTCTAATGATCTCTGGTCCTACTGGAACTCCTACCTTTGCTAAATGTAACTAACCACTCCAAGCTACTCTACCCCTATATTGATTACCGCCTCCATGACTAAGCCTAGGTTGAGGTCCCCAAGGAACATCCTAAGGCCAACCTCAACCTGCTCCATCTCCCCTCGGTGGAGCATAAGCCTATTGTCCCTGCTGTTGAAACCACCTAGGTAGAAATTTATACTATGGATAGCGCTGAACATGTCCACCTCTACCATACAGAGATCAAAGGACCACTAGAAATTAATTCTGAAGATGGATGTGAACTCCATAGAAGAAAAACATTAGACCTAAGCCCATAGGAAAGGCACAAATACCACTGGAACTAGACATCCAAAAATGAAATTGCTGAGGTCACCTCCCTATCAGTCGAAAACTCAAAGGTCTCAGCACTTGAGATCTTCCACTGATGACCCTGCTTCTTGAAGTAATATTTTCGCTCCCCACTCACAATAGACCTCCTAGTGAGTGCATCCACTCAATTACTTCCACCTTCTTTTAAACCTATAGATATGTTGATAATATAAATTGAGTAATCGTATACTGGATAAAAGGTAAGAGGGACTCCCCAATATATCTCTCATGAGGCTCCTCATCAAGAAAGAGATTTGGTGACAAGAGAAGAAGATCCTTGAACATGATCACAAGTTCCCACAACGACATACTCTTATGCTGAAGGGAGAGTAGCTTCTGCCTCTTTTGAGCCTTCATGGTTGACAAAAAAAACTCCACCCAAAATTTCTTCTAGAAGTCAAACCAAAACACGTTCTCCTCCTTTCACATCCCTAGAAATAATATCCACCCCTAACATGTAGCTCCCCACATCTAACTCACTGCCAAAGGAACCCGATACTTTGTGAGAGCCCATATCATACTGACGGTGATCTCAAGCTCCTTGATCCAACTCTCCATCTCCATGTTTGAAACACTTCCATCGTACATTCTCAAGGGCTACCGCTGGAAGGAAGTAACTTCCTCTACCACTAGTCGTCCTCCTCCACTAGATCAACCCTCCAACAATCACCTAGATTATCCTGCTTGTCCTTAATAGCCATAGCCACACTCAGACGATGACCGGGATCCATAGTTGAAAGGAAAACAAGGAATTTCTAATCTTGTGTACTATGGAAATTTTTAATATTTATTTTAACACATCTAAATAATTTATTTTTCCACTTAAAATTTCCTAAAAAACCCAATTCGAATAGGACCACAAGTCATTATGATGCATGCAAATTTCATATGGTCTCTACCCTTTAAATGGTGTTGCTTCACTTAGTTTTTTGGTAGGCACAGGGTCCTTGCATCAAATCATAGGGGAAAGGTGTAAAAATCCCAGGTCCTATCTGGTATCCCCTAGCGTATGTCATGCAACAAGATCACATGACATTGTTTCCCAACTAACCCATGCAATCCTCACTGTGCCTAAATCCAAACACCATCCTATCTCTCAACCACAGTCTGATACCATTCTATCCTGACCCCCTCCCTCCACATATGCCTCTCCTAGGATGGAAATAAAGAATGGGAGATAATGACCCCTGTGTCCCACCTCTAATAGGCCCCAAGGTGGAGACCAACACCCAAGGTATACATGTCCATAAAATGGGAGGCATTTCTATTTTTAAATAAACAGGATCATTAGATAAAACGGTTCATCCCCAAAAAAATAATATATATATATATATATAAGAAATAAAAATCTATCCCAGTGGACTATTTAAAATAGAATTATTTTAATTAGAATAAAAACTCCAAAGTATGTACTAAAAGTAAGGATAAGTTGCAAGATAGAAACTATCTCAAAGTCCGAGCTAGTAAGGTCCAGCATAGTCCATGTAGTCCTCATGGAAACTTGAAAATCGATTTATATATGTAGGGAGATCATACAAGTACACTCAGTAGAAAAAAACTCTCTCATATGAAAGTGAGAGTAACATACTAATGCATTTGTGATAATATAGTAAAACCAAACAACACCTAAGTAGGTATACATACCTTCCCAACCTCACCAAGGCATGATCACAAAATAACATATGTCAACTAATGTAATATAATGCACAACAATGATAGGGTACCCCACACCACTTTACCACTAATTATCCACTCTCACACCCTAATGAAAAACATCATGGTGCTCCCACCTCTTTTGAACATACTACATCACAACCCGCCCACACACACCTGGGCCTCATAACCCAATCCCACCCATAGATGCCTATGCCACATACCACCTCACATCCCACACGCAAACACCTAGGCCATATATCACACATCCTCCAACTTTTAGACACATGGGACATATACCACATCTCATCCCTCATGCAAATACCTAGGCCACATACCACACCTCATCCCAGAGACACATGGGAAAGCACCACACATCTCATCCTAAAGACACCGGGGAAAGCACAACTCACCACCACACACATGGGCCTTAGAAACCACAACCTGGATGATGAATCATGGGATATCAACACCTAGAATAAGGATTAAGTAATGGTAATTGGCTGGCCATCCATCCTACCATAAGGATGTTTTGGAAAGACACCCTCCCTCATGATGATGGGGGTGTTTGGAATATAGTGCTCAACTAGGGTGCGGTGCATATTGAAATCACAAGGAAAATATAGAGTATATATAAGGGATAGCAAGAACTCATGCCCAACCTATGGGTTCTCAAAATAAGTTGTCAAGACCACACCATCACCTTTGAAACTACCTCTAAAGCACAATACCACATAGCAAGCCAGAAGACACATTCCACATTCCCGACCAATTGAGTAACTGTTACCATTATTTATTCAAAATTCATTTATTAATTTATAACAATACTATACAGGAAACAAATAGTCAGAACACCAAAAGGTAACATAGTAACTACCAAACAAATGATGAAGATCCATGATAAATTTACCCACTTCACAGTAAAGTCACATTTCCCCCACTATTTTTCCTGGAATGGGGGGAATCCTTCTACATGCTATCATTGGGAAAGCACCCATACCAACCACTACCATCATTCTTAATACCCATACACTCATGTCACATATCAACAGAACCAACCCCCAACTCACAATCAAAACACCGTAGACAAATTTTCCACATCCAAATCTCCTTATAGCTACATATAGTTTCACATCCATACTGCATAACCATACCATGCCCACCATGGAAGCCTTGCTGCTACAGCACACCATATCAACCATCACAACCCCATGACATAAATCATCTCATCCACTAACCCCACATAAAACCACATAAACATATTACCTCCCTCATCTCACTGGATCCAACCCACAACACATGATTGAGCAAAACATACTTTCAGATTTAGTAGGGAATTCCTTATTCAATTTCACTTGATAAAGGGATTTATCCTAGAACCCATATAATCCTAGGGAATACATTTATTTTAGTCAAATATACAAGGTTAATGGATTCCATGATCTTTTTTAATGAGAAGTAGGGAATCATGCATCCATAATCATTTTTTATACAACCAAGGATCCATAATGACCACGAATTTCTATGGGTAATTAGACCATAAAAACCCCAATAAAAAAAATAAATGACTAAAAATCATCCATATCTTTTCCCATTACCTATATATTGATCATAAACAAATTTGTTTAACTTTATTTAGTTTGGATTAAACTATTTTCACAAGGGAAACATTCGTACACCCAACCCGCAAGATACACAATTAAGAGGGACGAAGGAAATGAACATAGAAGAAAAGGGCAATCGAAACTTCCTGATTGCACCAAGACAGGGGTACACATACTGTATGAAAAGCACCGGTTAAACAAAAACCAAAAGCTACACCTCAGTTGCACAACTCCTACACGATGAAATGTGTAAGGTGTCTCATACTAGGAGAAAATAAGAAGGAAGAAAAGTGGTGGATGATATCATAACCTTTGTAAAATCTAAATGGAGGAGAAGTTTAGATATGATTTTAATTATATATTAATGTTGTATCCAGTCAGGATAACACATTTTGAACAAATAAAATCTCTATGTCCCATAGTGAAATAAAGAATGGATTTATGGTCTTTGAATCAGTCACAAATCACATAAAACAAGTCCTTGAATGTCTTTTAGATAAAAGAAATCATCAGAGAGGTGAAACTGTAAGAATTTGGAAACACTGATCATGAGTCATGATTGAGTGACTCACTCCTCAACGAGGAACCACTCACGAGCCACTGTTCAGTGAATCCCTGTTCAGTGAGTCACCTATCAGTGATTCACCCCACACAAGTCACTATTAGGTGATGCACCACACTATTTATCACATCACCATTTAAGTAAATACCATTCAATGAGCTACCATTCGACAAGGAATTGATGGACGAGGCACCGCTGGGTGAGAGAATGCTAGTGAGCCACGCCAGCAAGCCACATGTAGCGAGCGACCACTAGGGTGATCGACCACCAGGATTTTCCATCATTAGAAAGCATGGAAAACATGGAAATTTCACAAAGTGATGAAATGAGTACCATTAATTCCCCCGAACAATTCAAACAATGGATTTTCAAAAAGTAATAGACTATAGATGTCCGGGACATTATTCCCATTATATATTGTATATTTTAATTAGTATTATAGAATATTTTTTAACATGTATTTCTTTGCATTATTTTTATTTTTATATATTATTTTTACCAGTATTATGCATTATTTTTATTTGCATTGCATATATTCTTTTAGTATTTCATTATTTTTATATACATAGTAATAAAAAGTATATAATAATAATAAAATAATGTATAAATGTATATATGGATTATATAACTGTATTTTTGAATTATTGATGCAAAATATATTATAGATACATTATATATTGTTGAAACTCCATTCCGTGACAGAGTCTAAAAAGTGAAAAAGGGAAGTGCCATAGAAAAAAGAGGAGACAAAAGATGAGGAAAGTCATGATTTTTGAAGGATTGATAATTCAATCACCTTGGACAAGCCTAGGATCCGTCAACACAGAAGATACATGCTTGCCTAATTCTGGAATGCAAGACAATTGAATGCCCCACCACCATTTCATCCATGGTCTCCTATTAGCCTATAAATAGACCATTTGAGTCTTCATTTGTATAGAAGAATTTTCATGAATCCTAATTGCTGATATGGTCACCTTAGTTCTTCACCTATGTTTTCTGAAACCTTCATGGTATTTTTTTAACACCTAGAGAGGAAGAATTAAAGGAGGATCATAGGACTTATGTTCTTTTAGTGTTTGAAATCCATTCCACTTGCATGCCTAAAGCGCCCAACCATCCAGAATTAGAAACACTTGTGCACCACCTTTTCATCTCAAAGGAACTTGAGTGCCCCATTCTGGGAATACCTGTGAGTACTCTTGAAGGCTTGAGTCAGATAATTCCCAAGTATTAACATCTATGTTGTTCATCAATTAAGGGAACATAAAGTCTCACAAGCCTACATGCACGCCCATACTTGGGCTCCAGATACCTACTTGGGAACCCTTTATTGATCCACCTACTCCCTTCAGTCTAAAATACATTAAGCCTTCCTCAAAGTCATTCATGGTAAGGATTCTTCTTCATTGTCTCCCTTGTCTGAAATTGATTATGTAGAAACCTCCACCAAAACCTTCTGGATTATCATACCTTTGGGAAAGGCATTTCAGTATTTCTCCTATTTGGGTTTGTATATATGTAGTTATAGGTTTCCAACATTTGTTTCACAATGGTGTTAGGATTCATGGAGTGTCTGTGGGTTTTTATATACAGTCATATGGACCTTTCTCCTATGAACAGTGATGGGGAGTTCCTAGTTTGGAGAATTAGGGCTTGGGTTCGGTCCTCCACTTTTTTTCTCTAAATCCCAGAACCTCACATCTCTGGTAGGGAAGGCACAATTCACATTTTATTTTCCATTCAAGAAAATGGGAAGTCTCCCTCCTCTACCGAGATCCACAAGGGCATCCATCCTGGTGTAATACCCTAACCATTGATGTAGGAGGTTTCTGTCTTCCTCCTCTATAATTCCTTCATCTTTACTCCTTCCATACATTTGACCCTTTTCCAATGTAATGTGAACAGAGGGATGTCTTGTCACCTTTCCCTCTTCCACAGTCGCCTCGGCCTCTTCCTCCCTCATCATCGTAGGAACATCCCATTCCACCAGCGGAGGAGGAAAAGTGTAGTAGCTTTTGTTGAATCTTTCAGATCCTCTTGTTTCTCACACCAAGCGTGACTCACTTGGGATTAGAGATTCGTGATGATTAAAACATTTTCACAGACACACATTGTGAATGAACTATGAGAACTCTGATTCCCACCATAATTGGGATACATAGGAATCCTTCTCAGGGTCTGAGATCACTGAATATCCTCTTTAGGAATCCAACCCTAATTCCCTTAATTTGGGAATCCTTCTTAGGAGTAAACCCCGAATTAAGTCCCCAAATCACCAAGGCATCCTTTTCATGAAGTAATCCCAAAATCATTTCTCTCAAAGGACTAAAATTTCTTATGAGACTCGTCAAACAATTTGGGATTTGATTCCCATTCAAAAGGGATACGTAGAAAGCCTCTCAAAGGTTCAAATTCAACACTTCAAATCACCCCTGGTCATCTTGGGAAATATTCCGAATAAGGACTAATCTTACTTGGAAACCCATATTATTTCCATTCTCCATGGGATTCTTAGGCTTATGTCCCAAAATAATCCTTAACAAAGAACATTTTCTTAGATTTATATACCACATGAAATTAAACATTACAGTTATGTCCTTATCACATGACCATAAAAAGTATGATGTGTCCCATTAAGTGGCACTGAACTACAAGGGTTCTGATTTCTTCCACAAGGATACATAGGTAGCCCATTAAGGGTCATGATCCTAATATCAAACCAAACCTTCATCTCCATGGATGAAAATAAATTCCATAGTTCCCCTTAGAGTGGATTAAAAACTAGTATAATCATAATGATGGTTAAAAGAATCTATAAATATTATATGAGAGGATACCATTGGTGGAGAACCTCGAATACATACAGATGTCTCCATTAATGAAGAACCTTGAATACATATAGATGATTATAAATTTCACACATGATAATAATTGATTGAATGTTCCAAGGGAAACATTGGTTATACTTGGTGTATTAATAAGGATCCAAGAAAATTTCTCAAATCTATAAAGAGATTCTCATAGTATATAATAATTCCCCCCCCCCTAAAGGGTGTGATGAGTCTGACCTCTCATCCTTTTGACCAATTTCTGTTCATAAATATCGTAAGTTTAAATGAAACAAATGCCTACCTTTGGAAAGTATGTACCTTTTGGATAAAAAATGTTGGATGTTTTCAATTCCATGAATAACTCCAATGGAAACCTCTTTTAATCATTAATTCCAAACTAGAAAACACATTCTAAGGAACTACGAAAAAAATGGTGAAACCGGCATTAATTCTTAACCAAGTTGATAGTGTTACACACTTGTCAGGCCCCTATTACTTGATAAAGGAAGGTCAGAAAAATGAATCAATCACACAAGTTCTTATCTAAAATATGTTTCTTTAATTGAGTTTATATTTTTTTTATGTTTTCCTAGAACTCTATTCACTCCAATATGGCTCCCTTCAATCTTGCACCTGTGAATGCCCTGGATGCAGCTCAAGCTAGATCCTCTTCAGCTGGAAGGACATCATCACCAACTTAGTGTATTCAACTCTGGGTCTCCAATGTATTTATAAGGTAATACTGTTATCATGGTACTATCCCAATGTTGGAGGCTTCCCGATAGGCTCTCCAGGTTAATAACAACCCTTGATCGTCCTGTCAAAGATGATTGATGGTCAGGAAGAGGATAGTGCCAACAATCGTCTTCAATCGTTTCGGGTTCTTATCCCTAGAATGAAACAACCAGTTCCTCTAATATTATAGGGAGGCGGATCAAGAGTTCACTTATGGAATCAACTCAAAGATGGTGGGGTCCTTCCTGAGGACTCCCACCAAAACTCTATGCCAGCAGAATCCTGCGGTAGTAAAACCCCAACATGATGGGGGTGCTGGCTTCAGTTGTTCGACCAAGGTCCATCAAACCTAGTCACAAAAGAAGAACCATCGGGGAAAATTTCCAACCAAAAGGGAGCGTGTTTTTACCTTTTTCCCCTCCAGATATTTCCATCAACCTAACTTGATGGAAAACAACGAGCATGCACATACACCAATTCATCCTAATTCTGTTGCGTAGAAGACTCATTTGGCCGCAACCCACCAGAACCTCAAGGTAAATCCAATATAGTACCATGAATATGAAGATACACTTGTTTAAAAATTATAATCCAGTCACCAGGATAGTCTTATTGCTTTTAAGGAATCCCACCAATCAAATGTTGTGGAAACTGGTAAACAAGAATATACACATGCTTACACTCACAAAATATTCCAACAGTCTCATCTTCTAGTATTGAATGAATTCAATTTACCATGATTGAAAAAAATAGCTATCAGGCACATACACCTGCCAGAATTCATCAAGCCTGCCAAAAATATCATTTGGCAGCACCTGGAGAATTCAGTCGGAATGATCCGACGACAGACCTGAGTCAGATTTAGCTTTCTGCCCCCATACATAAGTACTGTCAGTATCCACTAATAGGAAAGGGGGGATAGAAGTTGGAACATAAACATAATATAGATATGAAATGGACAAATATTCTCATTCCGACTGCGGAAGTCACCAATCACATCTTAGCAATGTTGAAATGGAAGAAATAAATTCCTACCCATATTCTAGAAGCATGAAATAATATCATAACAACAACTTTAGCAGTACCAGGGAAACATACATATAACTCTATCCCCATACCATGTGTGACACATTGACATGATATCCTAGAGAATATACATACCTCTGTTCCAGTCCAGGAGGGTTATGGGGCATACTCCCCATATCATTCAAACAACGTGATCAGCCACATACACCCTTTCCAAATGGAGACAATCAGCCCATTCTAATGACCACTACAAGGCAAGCACATACACCTATCCATGATATCCACTTCTCCCATCAAGTGGAACCAACTAAGTGAATGATATCATCCATGAAAAAGTCCCACCAAACATAGTTGGAAATTCAAGAGCCAATCTGTGATCTGGCTTCTCTTAATGCTGGAGTTCATGATGCCCTTAGGCATTTATCTATTGTAGATAAAGATCCAACCCTATCATTACCAAATTATAGGATTAGTAGTGGTAATTCAGAATTTCGTCATCAGACACTTCTTCATGAAGGATTGCTTCATGAAAATTCGTTCAATCTAGAAATCCTATCTCTGGATGAGATCTATGGGAACCCTCCATGTGGCCATTAGATCAAGGAGAAATAGGATCTATCCCTTTCTATAATCCACCATGGTGGTCCTCCCCATGATGAAATTTGTTGTGAAAGTTCTCTCCGTAGTAGTATTTTTCTCTGTCAAGATAATTATTTAATCGATAATGTAGTAATGAGAAAGCCATCTTATCTCGAGGAACTTGCTAACACAAGGTTGGCCGTGTCTAATGCCCTGTCATTAATAGGTGAAATACTTTCTCAATCAGAAGACATATTAGGGTGACATTCATTCTTAGAACCTCTCTTGGGTCATTTTTCTTCTAATATAGGAGATGAAAAATCAACAGGTTCCATTTTTTGTAATAAAAAAATCGAGAAGCGTCCACTTTGGTCAGACCAAGTGGAGAAACCTCTAGTAAAAGATGATGAAGATATGTTGAACATGAGAAAATAATTAGAAAAAGGTGATGTACCGGTCATGTACTGGCCTTTGGAAAACTCTCAATACAACATTATGGAATTGATGGTAGAGTATTTCATTCATGATGTATGCCTCAACTTATGGAAATGTTTTCTTCCCTTTAAAACCAAATTATTTCCATATGATAAATATAAAAATCATGTAAAGGTAAAAGAATGGTGGTAATGAAAAATCGACTTGACATCTCTCTCAGTTTCTTGACATCCAACTACTGAAAAGCAACAGAGAACCCTTCAACATGCACGGCTCGAGGCACTAAATAGGCTATGCCGGTTAATTTCTGATACCCCATATGGTGTTTGTATTAGAGGATGGGGTGCACATTGAGAATTTCATTTCACTCTGCTCCCGAATCAGCAAAGCCATCCAAAAGTGATTTCATGCAATGTTATTCCCCACAGTTGGCTACAATCAACAGATTTTGTATGTAATCAAGTATACGCTCAAGAACAGTTCTCAACTAGCTCTCATCAGAGTCATGCCCAAATAATGCAATCCGTTGAGATACTTTTTCATCAAGCATATGAGAATATTAATCAGGACTTCAATTTAGAAGATTTTAGCCATTAGATGACGCAAAGGTCTAAAATAGCATAATGGTATTTTGAAATAGGTGATTTGAGTGGTTGTCAAATAGTTCCCTCAACCAATGTTAGAACAAAAATTCTCAAAATCAGAAGACCAGCTACATGAATATAAAAAATATAAGTTCAAGAGCCACCCCAGCCTATAGGCCTAGGGTCTTGTTTAATTCAACTATCGAATTCAATAAACAATGTTCAAAGGTTTGAAAAAAAAAGAATAGGAACATCCCCAACCTGCAAGGATGAGTGATTTTTTCATATCTACAATCCCCTCTTCAACGAAAGTTAGTTTTCTCCCAATTAGGGAAGAAGTCACAAAGTGAATGAAAAACTAAACTATCTTAGGATTCCCTTTAGGTTACTTTTCATAAAATAGTTCCCGAGAATTTAACATATAGGATAACAAAGCCTCATGGAAGATACAGAAGAGACGATATTAAAAAGATACTGACAGAATGCCACCAATGCATTATGCTTTAGTAAATTTCATTAATACTATTGAAGAATATCCGAAAGAGAATGAGTCTAGTTCTATGGAATCATAAGATTATGTTCTTATCCAAAATATGGTACACACTGAGGCATATGAAGGTGGTGTGCATACCTGAAATTTGAGGTTTACAGAGATTCTAGGTATACTCTCAAGTAATCAACTCCCACCCCTACAAAAGGCATATAGAAAGGGGATATGTAAAAGTCAGATCACATCTCACTTTTCCACTAGATAAGGTCAATATCTTTCTCTTGAAGAAATATTTTCTTTGAATGAATATGATATTAAAGAGTTAAAAAGACTCAATACAGGGTTACTTTGAAACACCATTTCTACTTAACATGCTCCCCAGGTAGATTCTCAACTTGCACGTCCTGTAATAACTCCTCAGTAAAGATGATTTGTTGTAACTATAGATGCGGATAACGAATTCCCTGTATTGGGTACTCATCTATGGTAGGATCAAATTCATCCTATAAGCCTGTCCTTGTGGGTTATCTAAGAAAAATACCAGCAACACCACCACCAATGGTTTTTCTGATTGTTGCACTAGTTCAAGCTCCAGCTGATGTACCTGTATAGGCCCCAATTCATCCAAATATTCCCCAAATTCTTATGAATATAATTGGGGCATTAAAAAGTTGATTGGAAGCTATAGAAGAATGGCGTATGTTAGTGCATTCGGAAAAGATAGCTTACCCTGAATGGGTGGATCCGATCCCTCCCCCCAAACATTGTGAATACTACATTCCCAATCATTAAGGGTTCGAGAGATCTAGAAAAATACTTAACGCATTTTGTTTCTCGTTGTGATCCCATGATGGGGAATCCTCAACAATAATAATTAGTAAAGCTCATATGATTTGAGAAATCCTTATAGAGACCAACTTTTTTCTGGAATACAAGTTTGCAATCACGATCAGTTGCTAGATTGGAAGAACTCCATTAGAAATTACTTCTTCAATTCATCTCAATGCTTCTAAAAAAAACTATTTTTTTTATCATACAAATTGAAAACAAAGGCAAAATGAGAGTGTTTCAAATTTCATTTCTCGATGTAAAGGATTAAAATATTACTTAAATCTAGAACTCCCTCATGAAGAGTTGTTTCCAATTTGTGTGGAAAATCAGTGCGATGAGTTATGCATAACACTGATCCCTGTGAAATACAGAAGAGGGTATCGATATCGTGCTTCAATTTCCCAATAGGTGGAGGATTCCATTATGGAAACTAAAGATAAATCTCATTTAATTCCATCAGTTATGGGGTGAAAAATAGGGAAAGGGGAGGCTTCTACATTCACACTCAAGAATGCACATGTACCATCTTACACATTAAAACCTTCATCATATCAAAGGGCTCCACCTCTCGAGTGTCAACAGCAATGACCTCCTCATCCAGATGATCAAAAAGATCAAAGAAAAAATATTTTTTGGAGTTAAAGAGAAAATTTTATTGTTTTCAGAATGAAAAGGTTCTTGATTACTTCATCTCATCTTTGGAAAATAATTTAGTTCAGTTTCCATGGTCGAAGAAACCAAGAAAATAAGAAGATGGTGATTTTCTGAGTTATTTTCACTTTCACTGAATAGTGGAGCATCCAATTTAGTACGGTTTTGTTTTTAAATACCTTTTTCAAAAATATGGTATAATCGAGACAAGTTAAAATGAAAAGTACATCAACCCATGTAGCATGTTTTACTACAACTGATCAAGAGGAAGAAGGCAAATGGTAGAATGTAAAAATTAAAAATGCACAAAAATATGATGATTGGATGATCAAGAAAATGATCAACCAAACACATTCCTTTCTATGAACACAATAGAAACAACCAATTTTTTCTTATTCGACTTTTGCCACAACAAAAGTTCCTTCATCAATAGATTATTCCTCAAAAGGTCAATCATCAAATAAGTGATGTGGTCAGAAGGAAAAGAGCAGTTATAAGAGGATGAGTTCATGTCAAGGATAATGTTGTCTTTGACTCTGGTAGATTTCATGCCATATATTTCAAAAGATCATGCACCACCCCACAAAATGACACAACTAGAACTGACCTTTCCAGGAGAATCCTCCTTAGATGAAGAATTGATCTTTGATTCCGTTAATAATATCCACTTAATAGATCACTATGCTAATGATGATTCTGGTTATGATTAGATTGATTTCCCTATACCCAAATGGGGAACTAGAGGAAGAATCCAAGATTGAGGATATAGGGGAAGACATGGGTATTCTAGAAGCCACTATTTTATCTCTACCCCTGCTCAAACCATATATGTGGCGAAAAATCATGGGAGAGCCCTTTAGTGGGATCAACAAGAACAAGGAAGTTCTCTTGAACATGATAGGATCTTTCCTAACATAATTATTTTGGAGGACCAATTAGAGGTTACACCATCATTATCATAGTAAGTAGATATACCTAGTCAGTATAATCTTCCAAAATCAAAAGTATTTCTAGCTTCTACTCTAACATAGGGTACTTCTACATCAGGATCATCAACTTCAAAGGAACCTACAAAACTGAATCTCTATGCTGGAAAATGAAGGCCTCTAGACAAAAAGTATGATGTTTTGAAATAGATATCCAATGTACCGTCCATTTTTTATTTTGGATGCATTGAATCTTTCAAAAGATCTCCGAGAAGCACTTATTGAGGCTTTGTCAAGTCCTCAAGAGTTTTAATCCGAAGTTGTTGCTGCTGAGGTTTACCATATAAATAATGACCCTAAAAAATTTCATACAGTTATATATTTTATGGATGAGGTTGAAGATGATGTTGTACATGGACACATTCGGCCCCTGTATCTATTTAGAAGGTTTAATGATATAGACATCCTATGAGCCTTCATTGACAATGGCTCAGGAGTCAAGCTCATTCCTATTCTTATACTTCATCGATTAGGCCTTACTAAATCTGAATTATATACTTCCAAATTATTTTTTCTAGGTTATGATAAGAATTAACAAGAAACATTAGGAGATATTGCACATATAACTTAGTTTGGGGATCTTGTGTCTAATTCAGATCTCACGGTTGTCCATTAAGACTCAACCTTCAACATCATTCTTGGAAGTCCTTGGCTACATCAACATGTAGCCATTCCTTCTTCATACCACCAATGTCTCAAGTATTTCTTCAATGGTAAAATAAGGACATTTTGTGGTTACATGTATCCATTCAAAAAGTGTGAATATCAGTATATTGAGTCATATTTTTATCACCTGTAGGGAATGACGTTTGTGATAAAAGAGGTAACTAGAATAAATTCTATGAATGGTCTGGAAAAGATACCAGAGAACCCATTAATAAATTTCAGTATTGATTATGTGTTTCATTTTAATAAAATTGAAAGGATAAAATAAAATCTACGTACTCATCTAGTGACTTCCATAAGGTCAATTACGACAATCGATCCTGACAGCTTGGGAGAAATTTTTTATTTACCAAGTAGTGATGAAAGCTTAAACAGTGACGTATTCGTTTCATCGATTGAACTCCAAAAAGTTTCTTATTTACCAATAATACTAAAATAAGTTTTAAAAATACTAGAATAAGACAATGATGTTGATTCCCAACCCATCATATCCTCTTAAATGTTCTTGGAATACCCTTCATCATCCGCATGGTCAGAAATGGTTGCTTCTTCTTCAGGATATTCAAATACTGACTCCTCCCCTAGCTCTGAATGTTTTTATTCATCACCTACAATGAAAATATAAATATAATAAGTGACACATAAGAAAGAAGAATATGAAGATCTCAGGGATGCTCCTAATACATTTGAGGAAGGTGTCTCCACCATTGTGGATGAACTTAGAGAAATAAATCTGGGTATAGAAGAAGATCCACTCCCCACACTAATTAGTGTGGCCATGACTTTGGAAGAGAAAGATATTTATAATTCATTTATAATGAAACATAAATATATATTTTCTTAGAAGTATATATAAATTCCTTGAACTAATCCTAATGTATCCACTCATCATTTGGTTTTTCCATAAGAACATTGAGGATTCAAGCAGGTAGAAAGAAGAACACACTCGAATCATGCCTCTAAAATTGATGTTGAAATTGATATGTTTATCAAGGACAACTTTTTCAGGGAGGTTAAATATCCCAGGTGGATGGAAAACATTGTCCCAGTGAAAAAGAAGAATGGGAAAATCATATTTTTCATTGATTTTAGAGATCTTAATTGTCATTGTCCCAAAGATGACATCCTAGTTCCAATCACATAGATTTAATTGATGAAACATTTGGTTGTAAAACACTTTCCATCATGGATTACTACTCCGGGTATAATCAAATCCAAATGGCCCTAGAGTATGGGGAATATACATCCTTTCGATCCCCTCATGGTGTGTTTTTCTATCGGGTAATTCACTTTGGCTTAAAAATGAAAGTGAAACATATCTACGTGCCATGCACCATATCTTCAAACCCTTCGTAGGAAAATTTGTCAAATGTAATGTGGATGATCTGGTATTTAAATCGTGATGACATTCTGATCAACTGACTGATTTTGAGATCATATTCAATAATCATTAGAAACATAGTTTGAACATGAATCCCTTGAAATGTGATTTTGGGGTAACATTAGGAAAATTCTTTGATTTTGTTGTATGAAATAGTGGCATTGAAGTTGATCTTGAGAAGACAAAGGAAATCCTTGGAACTTAACCTCCTCGAAATTTGATTGAATTAAAAGGACTTCAAGGACACTTGGACTACATTTGGTGCTTTATTTCAAATTTGGCAGGTGTTTACCCTTCACTAGATTAATGAAGAAGGGAATCACTTATCGATGGACCAAATAATTCCAAAAGTCATTTGATACCCTCAAGAAGAATCTTTTTATTCCACTGATATTAATTCCACTTATTGAAGTAAGGCCACTTATTCTCTATGTGACAGCTTTAAAGCGATCACTAGGTGCCTTCCTTTCCCAAAAGAATGATTATGGGAATGAAAATAGCCTTTACTATCTCAGTCGAACTATGCTTGACATAGAGAATTGATATTCAAGAATTAATAAGTTCTTCTTGGCATTAATCATTGCAGTTTAGAAATTGAGGCACTACCTGTAACATCACGAGGTCCAATTTGTGTCTCGCAAAAACCCGATCAAATGTATCCTCAGTCTTCATATGCTTACAAGGCGTTTAGCATAGTGGGAAGTTATTTTTCTACAATTTGA
This sequence comes from Viscum album, assembly GCA_963277665.1. Lineage (NCBI taxonomy): Eukaryota > Viridiplantae > Streptophyta > Magnoliopsida > Santalales > Viscaceae > Viscum > Viscum album. Next base: position 752,015,277 of record OY728150.1, read on the forward strand.
TATAGAATTTGTACCTTAGAAGGAAAGAGAAGGCCGAGACTTGGCCGATTTCCATGATGAACACCAACTCGTAGAAGATACATCATTGAATAATGAACTTCTTGATGAAGAGGTATTCTCAATTCAAGATAATCCCCAAACATGGGAAATGTACTTTGATGGTGCCTCTAGAATTCCAATAGGGAAGAGAATGGAAAACCTTAAACTCATCAAAATTAGGTTAATAACTCTTCTTATCTCCCAAAAAAAGTTAGTGCTCCCATATTCCTTCATGTTGTTAGAAGGAGGTACCAACAATGAGGTAGAATATCAAGCTCTCATCACAAGCCTTGAATTGGTGCTCCAGGTACAAGTGAACTACCTGAAAGTGAATGGAGAATTAGAGTTGGTAATCTAAAAATCAATGGGTATTATGCTATTAAAAAATAATAGGTAATCCATTTATTTGATTACATCATAGGGTTAATGACTGAATTTTCCTCAGATCCAACATTGTCTTATGTGCCGCGATCACAAAATGCCCAACCTGATGCACTGACTAATGCAGCCATAGCCCTGGAAGATCCAAATCAAGATGAGACAATCATCAGTATTTCCCATCATCATGGGGTATCACCATTCATTAATACTAGAATGGAGGAAATTAATGAAATTATCATTATTTTTTATCCATATGGTCATACCATAGGATGGATGAAAACCATCATGAAATACCTTCAAAATGGATTACTTCCACCAGATAGAGATGAAAAAAAAGAATAGATCCAATGATGTGTGTCCAATTTTAATCATTATGATAGTCCATATCACCCGAAGATCCTCTACTAACAATCCATTTATGGAATTATCTACAGATGTATTTACATAGAAGAAACTGTTGTTATCATGAAAGAAGTACATGCAAGTGCTTATGGTGCTCACCAGTCTAGGCATAGGCTTTCTGATCAAATCTAGAGGCTTGGATTCTTCTAGCCTTCAATGATGCGGGATTGTACAGATTTCCCCAAGAAATGTCATCCTGTATAGTGTATCCCAACTTCATTCATCAACCTATAAAATTGAAAAATATAACTAAATACTCCTAGCCATTTTCCACATGAGGAATGGATGTAGTAGGACCTTATCCTCCAGCTATGGCTAAACATTTCAAGTATATTTCCTACTGCTACAAATTTCTTCTCCAAATGGGCTAAGGCGATACCTCTCAAATAAGTCGGATCCAAAATCATTGTTAGTTTTGTCAAAACTAACATCATCACCAGATTTGATGTCCCTCTTACTATATTGATGGAAAAAGACACCAATTTATGTTTTGTTGATGTAAAAAAGTCATATCATGAGCAAAATATCAAATCCAATCATTCATCTCGCTATAATGTAGTGCCCATTGGACATAGAGAATATTTCAATAAGACCCTATCAAATATACTCCAGAAGATGATAGATAAAGATAAGAAATCTTGGGTTGATAAAATTTTACACACATTATGGGATTATAGGACTACTACCCATACTGCCACTCAGGGAACTCCATACACATTAGTGTACGGCATAGAAGCAATTTTTTAATTGAAATTCGATTACCTTCACCCAAAGTTTCAATCTTTGATCAGATATCTTCAGATGAAATGTCTCATAAATGATTTGATGAGCTTGAATGATTAGATAAAAAGATATTGTGTACCTTGCATCTTTTAGATGTCTGCCAGAATAGAATAGTACGATCTTATAACAAAAAAATTCTCCTATAATCATTTTTCTAGGATAATTGGTATTAGTCCTCATGAATCCAATGATACCAGAAAAAAATCCCCCAAAGATTGATCCAAAGTGGTAGGGACCTTATTCCATACATAAGGTCAACTCAAATTGAGCATATTACCTAATCTCAATAGATGGAGATCTTATTACAAATACAACCATTATGAGATTCTTGAAGAAGTAATTTGTATAACTGAAAATAATCATATGTCTTTGTTGTATGAATCTAAACTTCACAAAATAAAGTCCTAGTTGTAATATGTTAAACTTCATAACAAACATAATCTTCCATGATGCACGATGATAGAATGAATAGCATCTTTTTGCTTTTCACACGACGTGAATGGCATGAAATTTTTTTTCTTAGATACACGATATCAAACTTTACGGTTAACGTCTTCTCTATTTGATCTTAAGAGTTTACATATGCAAGCATTATTGATATAATTTTTACTCTTTATTGTCACGTGAGTTCAATTTATACTTATGTCTGAATCAAATCTTCATAAATTCCTTATTCCAAGAACTACATGTGTCTTGATTCTTATTTTCAATGAGATACATGGAGATTCCTAGATCTCTAATCTTGGGACCACCCACAACCACAAAAAAATTGCTTTTTTCCACTTATATATGAATTAGATCTATATATAGTGTTTTTTTATGACAAATGGTTTTCTTTTCATACCATTTTGTGTTTAAGGTTTAAATTTTTTTTCTAGAATGTGTTAAAAGCCCCTGTCTACAACACCAAACTTTATTGGTGTGGGAACTAATTTTTTCAAGAACTATGTTTGGATTGATTCTTGTCCATTTGAGATACATAGAGACACATAAATCTCTAATCTTGGGTCTAACCATGATAAAACCCTCCTTTATTCTTTATGTATGAATCAAAACTGCATAGGGAATGTTCAATGAAATACATATGGATTGATTCTCATCTATATTAGATACATACTGATACATGGGTTTAATTCCCTGGTCCAACCGCAATATTCCCTTTTTATGACGAAATCACTTCATGTCCTCACTGCATGACTCTAAACTGCACATCACAAAGTTCTGGCTACACAATATTAAAATTCAAAGCACCCAAAGAACTACATATGGATTTATTCTCATCCCATTGATATACATAGTGAAAACTAGGCTCTATATCCTAGTCCCAGCCATAGGATAAATCTTTACATCTATCCCACATATAATTAAAAATCTATGTGGGGGTCTTAATTTTGGGTTTTATCCTTAGAGATCCTACCAAGGAAACAAGAATTTTCAAATTTTATATATGATTTAGATCTATGTAAAGGACTCAAAACTCATGGACAATATTGATTCAAATATTTCTCATGTGCATTGGGAATTACCCCCTTTCATTTTTCACACTGTTAAACTTGAATATTTTTATATCTTCATAATCTTTCTTACAGTTTTTTTGTGAAATAGTTTTGGATATCTGAGAACACTTTTTCATGACTATGCAGTACGTTCCCTTATGTGGAATTGGATAAGTTTCATATATAACATATAAGTAAAAAGATACCATTATTTGGATTTTCAACATATTCCCTAGATGCTCCTATATAATACAACCCCCACAACAGGTTTGTCAAATAATGGAAACTTTGTTCTTGGTTAAATTTTATTATGTCCCCTTCAAACATTGATGAAAATATACACGAATATGTATTTTAAAGAAATCATACATGTATATTTTTCCCATTATCTTTCTCTTAATCTGAATGTCTTCAAGGCTATGTTTTACACCTTTCCCTCTCCATGTGTTCAAATCAATATGAAATAAACATGGATCATTTGACCACATATTATCTACTATTTCCATTTTGGTCCTAGTTGTATGACATAAAACTACAGACATTATACTTCCTTTGTTTGGGCTAGACCTTCATGGAAATCCTATACCTATGATTCATTGGAAATCATGATTGGAAATACTCATTCATTATTTAGGTACCTTTCTCCATAAACCGAACTCTATACTATGGAAAATAAAAATCTCCATAAACTATCTTTGGGTTTTAGCAATAGAATTTTAGATTATTGGGAACTCTTTTTATAGACTATGTAGTACGTGCCCTTATGTGGCCTTTCATAAGTTTCCTACATAATAGGCCTGTTAGTCAAAAAATTCCATTGTTTGGCAATAAAAAATATTCCCTAGTTGTCCATACATAATACAACCCCTATAAAAGGGTCATCAAATAATGGTAACTTCATTATTAGGAGATGTTTCCTCTAATGTATTTTATCCCTTTTCCCATATCATTCTCCAGATTAATAAATTCCCAAATCACAATTTAAGATTCTTCACTTCCATACTCGAATATAATAGTATGTTTCCAAACAAATTTCCAAGAAATTATAGAGTCTAAAATATTTGGTCAATGAAAAAGACCTTAATTTAAATCCACAAAATGTCCTCACTGCATGACTTAAAATTTCCCAGTATAATGTTCTCACTGTATGACTTAAAAATGCATAGCATGATATCAGAAAGTCCTCTTTCTGAGAAATGTTAATCATTCATCATACACCAAATTTTTGTAAGAAGTGGGTTTCCTATTCATGACATATATTGGTATAGATGACCCTTTATTCCTAAAACACCTTTTCTTGGTAAAACCACCCACGGTGGTCTAGAGTCACCCAAATCTAATTTTCCCTGGTCTATCAACAAACAAATATTAAATTCCTCAGAGGTCTTTTTCATTAATATGTAGTATGTTTCCTTAGTTGGCCTTGAATAAGTTACCTACATAACTTTCCTGACAGTCAAAAGATGCCACTATTTGGATATACAGCATAAGCCCATGTTGGTCCTACATAATACATCCCCCATAAATGGGTCATCAAATAATGGTATCCTAATCATTTGAAAGTACTCCTTTATGTTTATACAAGTTTTAGATTTGGTGACCATAAAAATTGTGACTCAGTATCCCCCATGGAAGCATTTAATGAATATTAGAGCAATTATTAGCCACTAAGACTTGTTTGTGATATAATTTCCAAATTTATGGTCAAACACGTTCGACCATAAATATTATCCCTTTCTAGTCCCACATGCATGACTCTAAAATTCCAACAATAAGAGACGTAGAACTCACTAGATTAGAAACCTAAAAAGGGAACTCTGGACAAATGTCGAGTCCTAGCCCACTATACATACATTTTTGTATAGTTTACGTAATATTTAGCAACAAAAAAGTTAAAAGATAAAAAGTTTGTGGGGGATGTCTGTATAACCCATGTAAAAATAGAACTATGATTATTAGGCCCATTATATAATGTAATTAAGCTAGAAATAATGAAAGAATATATGATTAAAGATGAAACTCTTTTCATTTGTGAGTATAACAAATTCACATAGGAAAATCCACAAATTGGTGTCACTCTTTTATCAAAAATCACAAGAGGTTTTCGACATAATTTCTCATTTTGTTAATAACCTCTTGAGCCCCATAAACTACCTTTTGAAGTTAGTATAGCTGACTAGTATCATTCTATTCTATATGGGAAAGTGATTCCTTTGCATTTCAATGGATTTTCACCATCCTTGTGGACTTCTCTTATTGAGTCATGATACTGGTCAAACTGCCCTGTGATAATATCTAACTATTATTGGAGATGCCACTACTGAATAGTCTTTTCTTTAATCATATAATTCAGTTCTTTCAACATTGTGGTATGATTGGCCTCAACGTGGGATAACATTTTTTGGAATTCATCAGTGTTGATCTAGATTCTATTTTTATCAGATCTTTCTGGAACCTCTACTCTTGATCCATTTTTTGGATAATCTCATTCACTTCTTTATGAATTTCACGGTAATCAAAACATCCAAATCACAACGTAATAAAAATAGATGAAAGTTGTGTAATTAATGAAGGTAGATCCTCAATGAGAATTTCATATATTATATTCCATATATTTTTCCAAGCCTTTCAATGTGCAAGACGAAGAGCATTTTTCAGTTCGGAGTCTGATTCAAAATTGATGTTTTAAGGAGGAACATATTCTGGGATTAATGCACTTAAATAAGTACCACGTTTTTCTCCTTCCTAGATAGTGGTTGCTTCACCTTCTAATACTGTTTGAGATGATTCTGAGGATTCGCCTCTAGATATATCCATTGATGTTAATAGCCCTATATGGTGAATTATAATTTTTGGTTATGGTTAGTTTTAAGGGATAAAAAGAGTGATCACAATCAAAATATCGATATCTCTTACCTAATAATAGGTTGAAAGTCTGATAAGACTCATCTCCAATGTTCTTAGTTTCAATGGGTTTTGTTGATGTCTCTGGATGGGGAAAGCTCTCTTTAATTTTCTTAGTATCCTTTGAATAAATATCTGGAAGATTTTCTACCTCATGATTTTCCTGAGACAATGTCTCTTTAATGGTAGGATTGACAGTAATGTCAACGTTTCCTTCAGGCATCATCTTGGCACCAATTTATTTAGATGGAACGACATATTTCAACCAATCATGGTTATAAAATTAATCATAAGAAGATTAATAGGATGAAAAATGAAAACTCACATTCAGTTGGATTTATACAAGGAACTTAAAAATCATCTAAAGCATTTGGTATATTAATGTGTTCTAATACTTTTTCAAAATACATGAAAATGTTCATCATAACATCAAATGATATCCAAGATACCATGTTAGTCTCATATATGGGAGCACTCGGCGTGGTTTCTTCAAAACCTTCCTATGACAACCTTTGACCCCGAACAACTTACTCAGCAATAGTTGTGGTGTCAACATCATTTGTCGCAGGATGTTCTAGGGTGTGTGATGAACCTAAAGTATCACAGAATGGAAGTCAGTTGTGGTTACATTAAGTGTCTTATAAAGCACTTTTGAATTACAGAAAGTCTCATCTCTTATGATAATAGGAATAAGATCAGTGCTATGAACAAATGTTGGTTCCTTTGTCCTCAATGCCTCTTCAGAAACCACCGGGTTTTTAGGAATTTTCACCTGTTCAGAATCACCCTCCATAGTTCGTGGAAGATTATTAGTAATTTATTTAAGAGAATAAATAGAAGAAGATCCTGTAATTCCAAGAAGTTTATAAACATTTTCATGAATTAGGCTAAAATTCATGTTGTCAGGATGTCTTACTACAACTGAGAAAGTGGTTATCCATCATCATCTATCTTCGATGCCTTTTTTTCACCTTCTTAGGAGTGCTTACATCATCATCTCCAAAAATAGTTATTGGAGACTGCAACCCCCTATCAATCTCATCCTCCATGGCTTGTTGGCCCAGAGATATCTTTCCTGATTCACGGGGTGATCCTGTACCACCAAGAGTCGTACCACCACTACTATATCGTGGTGATGGAACTTCAGTCAACTTCATTTATCCCACTGCATTTTAAAATGAAATTTCCCTTGAGTAACAATGCTTTGACAAAATTCAAATTGAAAATAAGAAATAAAATGTAAGAAAAAGTAAATTTACATCTTCAAGATCCACAAAATCAAACCATTATTCATCTAATGAAATGTCAATCCCTTCACTGGTACCATGATCTATCATTTCTTTCACCCGCATTATGGTGGGAATTTATTCATCGGTTGCATATATTAGAATTTTCAGTTCTCAGATATATGTTCTCACTTCATCTTGATTTTTATAAAATAGAATAATAAAAGAGGCTCATAGATCCTCTATTATTGGAATATGAAATCCCTCACATAAATCTAACCTCGTGGTTATAACATCATAATGAAAACATTTCCATGTTTGAATAGTCTCTGGTCATATATATTTAGAGTACATGTCGGAGGGTTATGAAGATGATCCTACAGCTTTAGATTTATGTTTCTCCCTGATTCTTGCAGTTACAAATGGGGGAAGATAAAACCAGACTCGTCTCCCTACTGAACGATGGCGACTAGAACGCCTCGATAAAACCTTAGTAGGGATTGATGGAGTGCAACTCTTAACTTTGATAGGTGGATTATATCTTTCATGAAGTCACTTCGATGACCTTGGGGCCTCATCACATACAAACTCTAACTCCAATGAGTCGTCCCCTGACAATGAATAATTACCTTCCAATCAAAAGGGTTACTTCCTACTACCTCACCTTATCCCCACTCGAGGTAAAATATGATTTAACACCCCTTCAGGGTACGATGAAACCCTGTTTTAAGTGTACTAGACATTCAATCTTCTTATTTCATTAACGGAAGGTAAATTAAATATTTCCCCAATCATTTGTATAGTTGTCAACAACCATAGTTGTTTGGCTATCATCGAATGTTTCTCTAATCTGACATGAACTAGAGGAGACACAATAATTTTTTGTAGAAATTTGAATTGATGTGTGAATATATAAATAGAATAGTCCTCACATATACTTTCCTTTTCAATCCTGGTGACTAATACATCATCCCTACATGCTAAAATATATTCCCTCAGCTCTAAACTAGTTTTCCCATAATCAAAAAATCTCCCCATAGGAGTATTCCCATAAGGGAAAAGATGAAATTCATTATACATACACAACCTGGCCTTTATATCATAAGAATTTAGAGACGATGGTGAAATACCAGATAAACCCTAAAAAGATGGTCGAAAAGAACATCCAAATACCTGTACCCCACTTTCTACTGCATAAGTTCTGAAATGATTGGTGATCAACCACCATAACACCTAGAATGGGTCTACTATTTTTAAAGGACACTTCTCTCTCAAAATATACAGTAAGATCATATTAATCTTTTCCAAAATAGGGGTATCCAACATTACCATCCTTTTCTCGGCCAACATGGCCATGATAACCAATGTTCTAGGACTTAAACATTCCTTGGAATCAAGAACTCATAATAAATACACATTGATCCTCATTGCCAAAAAACTTACAAGATGTGTTTTCGCAGGAATGTTGGAGTTTACTTCATACCCCCACTTGTCAAACTATATTTTCTCAAATGTTGTTCAGAAAGTGTTGGGTGTACATCTCTTTTCTACATTTGGATATCTTGTTGGATGAGTGAATGTGGGAACCTTAACCTTATTCTTTACCATGAATATTTTTATCCACTCTTCTAGATGTATATCCCTTCTTTTGCAGGACTTATTTGTGGTCATATTATTGAGTATAAAATATTTTCATCAACTCACGAAACAAGGATGGTTTCTTTCTTGAGTCATTCCATGTCACCTTGGGAGGAATATGTTGATCGTACATATCTCCAAGGATAAGAGATCCATAGATATTTTAGACATATCGAAAACTGATGCCTACTTATCTATGTGTCAAATGGAAGGAGTTAGTTTCTGGCCTCCATCATCTTAGTATCCCAGACACGAAATCCTCATTCTTATATACATTGGTTTTCTTGACCCATACAACCTCATAAATCCCAACTCCTTTTATGTCATCCCTGAATTCCGCACATGCCTTGCCCATCCAATACGCCCACATCCATGCGGGTTTAACACCCCCTCCAGGGTTGAAATCCTAATTTTTCTTCTATCCTTTTGATTGACCCATCTAAGAATCTCTAAATATGGATGAATAGTAGTGTGGCTATAGCTAGGGTGTATGTGCTTTCAAATATGGAGTACACATGCTATCATGCATGAAATGGGTGTTATCTGCTGTCCTATCATTGATGTATAAGCCCACAACAGAATCATTGGACGATGATAAATTGGTATAGTCTTGAAACGAAGAAAGTAGAATATAGTTATTTAGTTTAAGAGTGTTGAAATCCTACAGATGGCTATTAATATACAAAGGAAAATAAGTTCTTTGAGGAATTTTAGAGTGATACTTGTTTATAAATTTTTCCAATTCTGGAAGTGTGGTGTCACAGATGTCAAAGTAGGCATGACCGAAAACCTTCATCATATTATCAATTCTCTTACTCACAAATTCATTAGTGGTTATGATTATTTTGGGAGCCATTGAAATTCCAAAAGTGATCAAAAATAATAATTTAAGTAAGATCATTTTTTTAATGTTTTGAAAAAGGAATTGAGAAAAATTGACAAAGCCATTAAGGAACACAAGTATGAACATGGAGTGTAAGTATAAAACTAGGGTGCAATTCTGTCCCCCTAGTTCTGGAATGAAAATGATATACATACAGAAGAATCACGCCCAAACAGGAGCATCAGAGTGAATGGTACTTGTAAGATGTGAGCGGGAATTTTGGAAGTTGTTGGAGTTTTCATGTATGTGAAGATGATATATATAAGAGATGTGAATTACCTTGCACACCATAACCTTGTGCACCAATTTACGTTTCATCCTGCCACTTGCATGCCACATGAACATATTTCCTTCTTGTTCATATCTTTACCTCAGAATTTGATCCCCTTTTCATTCTGGATCCAATTATGAGAGGGGGATTTTATTGACACTTTGTTCTATCACAGAGTCTAAAAAAGTGACAAAGGAAAACTCATTACAAAAAAGTTTATAAAACACATGAATATTTCAAGATTTTCAATGTCTTGAAAATTTAATTGCCTTAGTCAAGCCAAGGATCTGTCAGCATGCAAGGTACTTTCTCTCCCCACCACCATTTCATCCAAGGTATCCTATTTTAATATAAATACACCATTAGAGTCTTAATTTGTATGAAGAAATTTCTTTGAAGCGAAATTACTTCTCTGGTCAAAGAAGTTCTTCACCCAAGTCTTCCAAAACCTTCAATGTAGTTATTTAACACCTAGAGTGGAGTAATTGAAGGAGGATAATATGACTTAAGTTCTTTTAGTGTTTGAAATCCATAACACTTGCGTTCCTAAAGCCCCCAACCCCCCTGAATCAGAAAAACTTGTGTGCCACCTATTCCTCTAAAGAGAACATAAGCACCCCACTTCATGGAATATCAGTGAGTACTCTTGAATGCATCAGTTAGATCTCTCCTATGTATTAACATCCAGTTCATTCATCACTTAAGTGAACATCAGGTCGCCCAAGCCTACTTTTGTGCCCATACTTGTGCACCAAATACCAACTTGGGTGCCCATATTTGATTCACCTACTCCCTTCAGTCAACAAGCCATTAAGAATTCCTGAAATCCATTCATAGCAAGTCTTATTCATCATTGGATCTCTTTTCTAAAAGGGATTGTGTTGAAACCTCCAACAAAACCTCATGACTCTCCAAACCTTTGGGAAAGGCCCATTAGTGTGTCTCTTATTTGGGATTGTATATCTTCAGTCAAAGGTTTCCCACATTTGATTCACAATGGAGTTAGGATTCCTTGAGTGTCTATGGGTTTTTATATATGCAGTGAAATGGACCTTTCTCCCATGAATAGTTATGCGGATTTCCCAGTTTGGAGAATTAGGGATTGGGTTATGTACTCCACTTTTCACCTCTAAAACCCGGAACATCATGTCTATGGTAGGGAAGTTATGGTTCACACTTGATTTTATATTCAAGAAAATGAGAAGACTCCCACCTCCAAAAACATACACTCAGCCACCCATCCTGGTGTAATCCTGTAACCTTTGAAGAAGGAGGTTGGAGTATTGCTCCTCTTTACTTCCTTAACCTTCACTCCTTCCATACTTTGGACCCTGGTCCAATGTAAAGTGAACAGGGGGAAGGCTAGTCACCTCACCACCTTCCCCGGCCACCTCTGACTCATCCACCCTCACTGCCATAGGCGCATCCACTTCCACCAGTGAAGGAGGAAAAGTGTGGGCTCCTTTGTTAAATCATTCACATCCTATTATTTCTCACACCGAGAATGACTCATGTGGGCTTAGAGATTCGTTATGAATATAAAATTTTCACAAAGACCCAAGGTGAATGAACTATGAGAAATTTTATTCCCACCATAATTGGGATACATCGGAAGCCCTCTCAGGGCTTGAGCTCATTGGATATCCTCTTTAGTAATCCAACCCTAATTCTCTTAATATGGGCATCCTCCATAAGAGTGAACCCCGAATTAAGAACCCAAATCATCAAGGCATCCTTTTCAGGTGGTAATCCCAAAATCATTTCTCTCAAAGGACTAAAATTTCCTAGGAGACTCATCTAACTACATGGGTTTTGATTCCTATCCAAATGGGATACGTAGGAAGCCTCTCTAAAGTTTAAACCCAACAATTCAAATCAACCCTGTTCTTCTTGGGAAATATTACCAACATGTTTTAATCTTACATGGAAACCCATATTCATTCCATGTTCCTTGGGATGCTTCGACATAATTCCCACACCAAACCTTGACTAAGAACCATTCACTTATATTTACTTTCGAAATGACATTAAACTGTAAAATTAGGTCCTTATCACATGCCCTTAGATGGTATGATGTGTCCCATTAAATGGCACTAAACTAAAATGGTTCTGATTACTTTCACAAAGATATGTAGGTATCCCATTTATGTGTAAAATCCCTATATCAAACCAAACCATTGTCTCCCTGGATGACACTAAATTCCAGAGTTCCCCATTGAGTGACTTAAAAAACAGTATCTTTATAATGATGTTTAAAAGAATTTATAAATAGAATATGAGAGGATTCCCTTGATGGAGAACCTCAAATACATACATATGTCTCCATTAATGAAGAACCCTGAATACATAAAAATTATTCTAAATTTCACACTTGCTAATAATTGATTTCAAATTCGTTGGGAAACCTATGTTATACTTGGTGAATTAATAAGGATTAATGAAGATATCTCAAATCTATAATGAGAGTCCTAGAGTAGAAAATAATCCCCCCTAAAAGGGTGTGATTAGTCTGACCTCCCATCCTTTCGACCAATGCATGATCTTAAGTATCATATGTCTAAACTCAATGAAACCTACCTTTGGAAAGCAGGTTCCTTTTTGATAAAGAAATGTTGGATATTTCTTGTTCCATGAGTAAATCCAATGGAAACCAACTAGAAGGTGTGAATATTAAATAGAACACTAGTTACAAGGAACTATAAAACATTTATATATATAAGTTATATAAAAATGACATGTGAAAGAATTTATAAATTATATTACAGATAAATTTTAAATAAAATATTTTTATAATATATTTAAATAAATTAATTTAATATATTTTTATATTATATTTAATGAATACATTTATATTTATATAGTTTATTTATTAAAAATACTTTTATAACATAAAATTTTATAATTTTTTAATATAAATATTTTTATCTTAATTAGGTTGAAGGGATTTCAAATAATAATCACACCCACGCAAAAAAACCTGAATTCCCAAATTTATAGTGGCCCTAAGACTCTAGAAGAGATTAACTAAAAGCTCAAATGGACCATGGTCATTATATGATGAGTATTGTTTTACACCAAAAGACTTGCTACTCATTCCCTACACATGTTATGCTGAAAAAGTTCAACTCCCAAACGTATGGGGTGCAAGGGTGTTATAGTAGGATGCCGAACAACTGATCCCCACCATGGGATGTCATGGTCGGACACATGTCACCAACTTACCTCTACTGCCATGGAATTATAAATATATTAATATTAATATGTTTATTAATATATATATATATATATAATATTTAAATACAATATTTAAAGTGAACACACACAAACACCAACACACACATGTACGCAAAGACACACATTAATACAACATCATGTATGGAGGGAACCACTAGCGCATTGGGGGAGTGTCTATAAAAGTAGGAAACAATCTTGTGGGGAGAGGTGCATCCATGTGTTGGGAGCGCTAGTGAAAGAATACATTACCGTAGATGACTCCAAAATGCGAAAGGGTATTATTATTATTTATTTTATTTCTTTAAAAATTTATCATGGTTGAAAACCCCTTATAAATTTATTCTTTTTTTAAAACATCGATGATATCAAATAACCTCTAAATAGTATATATATTTTTTAAAAATATTGACTGTTTTTTAACATCGGTTCCAAATTTTATTTTTTAAAAAAACTATGCGAAGTGGTTTAAAATACCTATAAAATAATTGGCACTAATTGTTTAACTTACCAATGCTTGTAGATAATGTCCACCAACAATATTTAGCTGCCAGTTTTATAGAAGGTTTCTACAACCACAACTAATTCATTTAAAGGAGGTTATAAACATTTTTAATAAAAAAAATTACATATCACACCCAAAGTATTATTAATTATATTATTTAATATTATTTTATTTAATTGTTATTTGTATAGAGTTTGTAAGAGTTGGAGATATTGTTTTTTAAAAATTTTCAAATTTTCGTTGGGGTACATGATTTGCATGCACAGTTAGTAAACCATGTAAAGCCTGTGCAATTGTCTATATCAGGAAAGTTCCATTTGGAAAGGTTAGCACATAGTTTTATAAACCATGTGTAATGCTAGTGGTAATCATGAATCAATGTTTTGAACATATAATATGTGTCTCAAAAATTTCACATGGTTCAGAAAACCTTGAGGGTAAATCATTTGAGTATCCAAATATATTTTTTTTTATTTTTTTCTCTTTTTCATTTATTTATTTTTTTTCTATCCCTTTTTCCATTCTCACACCTATTAATTTATCCTCTCTCCATTTCATCTCCCCTCTCCCTTATGGCTACCATCTTCCCTCACATAACATCCCTTTTTGTGACCCCCTTATCAATGACCTCCCTCAAACGACACCCCTGGGCCGAAACCCTCCAGGTGTGACGCCTCGAATGAAGCACCCCTATCCTCTAGACCACCTCCTCCTATATTAGTTATCCAATTTTCTTTGTGTTTCTCAGTTAGAGACTTAAATAAAGGATTTATTGTCCTATATCCTTAACTTTCTGGTGTTTTTCCCTTCCCTAGAACCTCCCTTGGGTTTAGTGAAACCCTAGATCTAGAGATTTAGCCACCTTTTGATTTTATTCTTGAGTCTAGAGTTAGTATGGGATTATTATACCCTAATTGGTTGCATTACATCTATGGTGACATGTTTTAGATCATTTCAACCTATTCCCCCTTGATTTGATGTAGGTTTCCCATGTTTATGTTTGTAGACCCCATGAAATGTGTTCCATGCACTTTTATGTAGAGTAAAGATATGATTCTCACATAGAAAACAAATGTCATGTATGAGTAAAGATGTTTACACCATGAAGAAAGAAGGTACAAGAAGGATTTATATGTGCCAAAATAATACCCCATATCTAATGAATAAGTGGAATGATTCCCCTTTCTTGCGGTATGTAGTGGATCTCTAAGATCAATGATGAAAAGGTATCGACAAATTAAATTCAATTTCTGAGTTTTTTCCGAGAAGAAATGGTATATTTACAATCTAAAGAAGTGTAAATATCTTCACAAACATCGATTTGACAAGTATCAAAACCCAAATGGACATACAGATCAATAGTTATGCCACTCAGAAGGTGGATAAATTTTACAAAAGGACCTATGCGACAAATTAATTTTTACACCCCTACGCAGAAGACCAATGCAGAGGACCTACGCATAGGACATAAACCGAAAAATTCCATTTGACCAATTCCCCTCCTTCCCTATAAATAGGACCCTTGGGCTCCCCATTTCACAGACGGAAAATAGTTGGATGAAGTCCCAAAGCCCCCGTTGTGTAGCTCATTCTCCAAGATCCCCCAAATATTATCAGGTAGCTCTATAAAACATGATAAAAGAGAGAATTAAATGGGGAAACATTGTTTAATGTCCCATAACAGTTTAGAACACATAGAGAACCTATGCGAAGCACCCGCACGGAGCACCTGCATGATGCACCTTCACAGAGAACCTGCATGGAGCACCTGCACGACACACCTCCACGGAGCAGCTGTGCAATGCACCTACGCAGAGAACCTACATGGACCTACTGGTCCATACCACGGGGGTTGTGCCCCCAAACCCCTACACGAGTTCAGTGTTGGGCTACGGTCCCAGCCCTTCGGGCTGGTCCCTGCACTTCCGTCACCGAACCCCATGAAAAATGGAGAGTCACACCGCAAACTTTTGGGATCTAGCCGAGGGAATTTTCCACTTCTCCATTTCTGTGGCAGAAAATCCAACCTTAAAATACCATGATTTGAGACAATCCATAACACTCAATGATGTTCCTTGAGTTTACTTATTCCTCTTGGTTCCTTTCACATATTGTGAGTTTAGACTCTCCTTATGGATTCCTCGAGAACCTTGAGTCGATACACTCCTCAAGAAACTCCTCAAACTTCATCAACTAACTTCTATGCTAGATTAAACCTCATATGGGAATCCTCCTAAGGAGTAAGCCCCAACCAATTCCAAATGGGCATCCTCCTTAGGAGTAAGTCCCAAAAAATTTCCAAAATGGAAATCCTTCATAGGAATAAGCCCCAACCAATCTGAAATTGGCATCATCCTTAAAAGTAAGCCCAAACAAATTTTTAAATAGTAATCCATCCTAGTGTAATTCTTTAACCTTCATCCTTTCCTCCTTACATTGGACCCTTGTCCAATGTAAATAGAATAGAGGGAAGGCTCATCACCTCGCACTCTTCTATGGTCGACATGACTTCTTCCATCAGCGGAGGAAGAAAAGTGTGAAGTGTCTTTGTTAAATCTCCCACATTCTCTTGTTTCTCACACCGAGCATGAATCATGTGGGCTTGGAGATACGTGATGGTTAAAAAATGTTCCCAAACACTCAGACAATGAACTATGAGAACTCTAATTCCTATTCAAACCAGGATATATAGGAAGCCTTTTTCAGGGCCTAAGCTCACTGGATACCCTCTACAAGAATCCAACCCTAATTACTTTAATTGGGGCCTCCTACTTAGGAATAAACCCCATATTAAACCCCAAATAATGAAGTCATAATTTTAAGGAAGTATTCTCAAACTCATTTCTCTCCAAGGACTATACTCTCCTATGAGACTTATCGAACTATGTGGGCTTTGATTTCCTTTCCATATGGGATACGTAGGAAGCCTCCTTTAGGTTCAAACCCAACACTTCCAATCAACCCAATTATTGAGGGGATATATTCCCAAAAGGGTGTGATTTTACTTAGAAACCCATATCCTTTCTGTAACACCCCAGGCTTCCATGGTACGTTTCACTTTGAATAATGAAATAGCTTGCGTTGTACGCAACTTCGAGATTCTAACACATCGCGACCAATCAAAGTAGTCGTTATGAATAGTAATACCAACTTTTTGAAATTTTATAAATTTTATCCTTAAAAATGGACTTCATTTTTGGATTCAAAATATCGAAATTAGCTTAGGGTGAATTTTTGGTATTTTTCTGATAACATTCAATTATTGATGAATAGTGCAAAACCCTGAGTTATTCTTTAAAAATGGCTTTTTATTTAAATAATTATTTATTTTATTTAAATTTATTTTAGGTAAAAATATATAGATAATACCTATATAATTTAAATTTAATTCATTGGAGTCAGTTTATAATAATTTTAGATATATAAAAATTTTATCTAACTTTGTACCGTCTTTTACTCACATTATAGGAGCATTTGCAAATTGACATAAATGTAATTTTACCGCTTCTGTGAGTTGAATTTTGAAAATACAAGAGACACGGTTGAGATCAGTAAGTAAAATTTGGTTTAATGAGGTGAAAATAATTTTTGGTGAACATTAACTTTTTACTTTTATTTACCATGGTTAAAAGTAAATAGGGTAATTAAAGGTAAAAAATGATATTATTATTAACCTAAAACACGTCGTAATTATATTGGATAAGGGAAATTCGACCAAAAACAACCTTATTAATAAAATACGATCCTTTAGGTCCACTTGAATTAGATTAGGAAATTTATTATTATTTAATTCAAAGAAGTGTTAAAAGTGATAAAATCAATGTTTAATAAATAAAACATTTTTAATATAGGGTTATACATAACATAAATTCGACTATAAATATTCATTTTAAATATAAAAACATTTTATAAATAATGGTATTTTATTTATAATTTTTATAAATTAAATAATTAAATTTATTTATGACATAATGATGAAACAGTAATTACCGTATTAATGAAAGATTAAAATAATTGATATTATAAATATCTAAATAAATCTAATTTGAGACTTTTAATGAATTACACAAATTTTATAGGTTAATAGGAAATTTTAGGGTTTATTAAATGTATTTATTTAGAATTAATAAATTTTTTAGTACTTTAAAATAAATCAATTATTAAATAATTTCAAAATTGACATAAATGAGTTTTTAAAACAAATACAATATTATTGGTGGATATAACAATCCTAAAAAAATAAGGTTCCTCCAAAGGTCTTGAATAATATTATATATGTAATTAATTAACCACTTGAGGTTATCTTGGAAGTTTATAGTAATTTTATTAACCATATAATATAAAAATACAAAGAGACATGGTAAATGTCAAACAGATTAAATAAGAGTTAAATCTAGAAGATAAGGTTAATATAGTGACCCAAATCTGTCTAAAACCGATTGGTGGAGAGTTTTGAGACCCATACCCACCGTATCCATTAAATAATTCATTTTTGAGCCATTCTAAATCGAAAATTATTTTATTATAAAATAATATTTGTTGTTTTTTCTAAGGTTCCCCTCACCCCTCTTATAAAAGGGCACTCCCTCTTCCATCAAATTCACACCTTCATAGCCTTTTGGCTCAGCCAAAATCTGCCCAAATACCCTCTAAACTGTCCTCAATTAAACCTAGAGGCCTTCCTTTAGTCATAAATCCAATCTAAGGATCCCTTTTGATCAAATCAAAAAGAAGAGCCCGAAGAAGAGGTAAATATTTCATCACCTCTTTCAAGTTGCTTTCTTCTTCCACTTCCTCTTTATTTTTAGTTTCCATTATAAAATTATAACTCTAGTATATTATATATAATTTGATGTTATTATAAATATGGTAAAACCATATTCATTATTCTATCCATCCTTTGAATGACATGTCACCATACATGCGTATGTACGACTTACCGTCTCCATATCATGGTGTAATTGCTATTCAACACATTATTATTTGTATGGGTATAATAATGATGTTTAATTGATGTAAATAATAAATATAACATGAAAATGATTCTATATATATGATATGACATCAAATTATATATTATTTTAATATCAAAATAATGATATTGTCGCTTGTGCATACATACAGATTACCGTCTCCACGAACGTGATGAGATTCATTCCCCCATCATAATCCATTCAAGACTAATTTTCATTAAATTATTATAAATATTCTTTAAAGAATTAATATAATTTCGAATATGAATAAGATACATCCTATCCATAACAATCATTACTTATGTAATAAATCACATAAAGGAAAATGAATCAGTTAACACCCGAAACGATGACAATACTAAGATATTATTAACAAAGAAATGTTAAAAGATCATATATGATATCATATTAATGTATATGATTATATTATAATTTAATAACAATAATTTCACCATTATATAGGAGATTAACCTACCCTCGCCCAAGGAAAAGTACATGTTTAGGGTTAATTTCACAATTTCTTTTTTATCTGAGGTTTTTTATGTAAGTATCTACTTGGACCTCTTTATCATCCACATACATGTTTCTTAAAAATGTATTTCAAAAAAAATTACTATTTACTAGACAACGGTGTAAAGTAATTTATACCCTTACTTGACCTTATATGTTTTCAATGGAATCTTTACGTTGTTTTCCAAACAAGGTACTTTAATACCTTTTCGATAAAATTAATGTAAAAAAGTTTTTTTAACTTATACGGCATGTGCAGCTATTTTCCTCCATTATAACATTGTCGAAGCTTCCCTTACAATATTATAAGAATATTTTCAAAATAAATGTATTATTTATAATTATTTCACTCTTAAATTATTTCAAAATAGAATGAGATATTTCTCTGAAAAAAGGTTTTGATTTCATCTATGTCAAAACCCTTTGATGGATTTTAAGATTATTTGAAGTTGATTTATTATGATACAAAACATCCATATTGTATTGAAGGTTTTGTGATATTTTTGACTATGGATGTGTTATTTTTACACTATTAATGGTTATGGATAATGTATTGACATTTTGTATGCTAGTTTTTATATGAATGTTTATGTTATGTTTAATCCTTTTCATATGAGGAATGCATTGGATTTAGTCATGGAAGAAGGCCTTGACTATGTGGTTATGAAAGTATAGCATTATTCATTACATCATTAAGAAAGTGGCTATTGATATTGCATGTGATTATTCGACTAGTAGAATATCAATGTGAATAAGTAAATGGAATTATTTGATTTTATCGTTTCCATATTATACTGATGTTCAAGTTTAAAATGCTTTTGATTTAGTCTTATACGTTTCCTGAAATTTTTATTCTTATTTATGAGAGTTTACACTATATTATTATCCTTACCGAGCATCTCATATCACCCCTTTCTATGTTTTATTTTTTCCAGGATGAGAAGAAGTATATTATGACTGACCTGCAGGGAAAGTCTATGGGATATCAGTGTTTTATATGGAAACAATGTTATTGTAGTTTTCCATATTAATATGTAATGTAAACCTTATGAATGAATCTAGTACTTCCAAGGACACTAAAATAATCGGTCTTTCGAGAATTGATATTTTGTGATCATTCCAATTATATGTAATAATGCACTGACTCAGGGCTTCTGGGGTCGGGGCGTTACACTTTCCATGTTCCTTGGGCATCTTCAACATAAGTTCCACACTATGTTTTGACCAAGCATATGTTGGTTAGAGGTCCTTATCACATGACCTTAAAAAGTATTATTTGTCTTATTAAGCGGCACTGAACTATGAGGGTTCTGATTCATTACACAAGGATACATAGGTAGCCCATTTTACGAGAACGATCCCAAGATCAAAATAAACCTTCATCTCCCTAGGTGACAATAAATTCTAGAGTGCCCCACCGAGTGACTTAAAAAACCTGTAGCATTACAAACGATGATTAAATGAATATCTAAGGAGTATATTAGAAGATACCATTAATGGAAAACCTCAAATACATACATTCATTTCCATTAATGAAGAACCTTGAATTCATACCGATGATTCTAAATTATACACAAGTTAATAAGAGATTGTGAATTCCAAGGGACACTAATGATATACTTGGTAAATTAATAAGGATTCATGAAAATATCATAAATTTACTAAGAGAGTCCTGGAGTAGACAATAATTCCCCCCAAAAGGGTGTGATGAGTCTGACCTCCCTTCTTCTTAACCAATGCACATTCTTTAGTATCGTAAAGTTTAAACTTAAAGAATGCCTGCCTTTGGAAAGCAGGTCCTCATTGGATAAAGAACTATTGGAAGTTTCTGGTTCCATGAATAAATCGAATGGAAACCACCTAGAAACGATGATTCTTAAAACTATAACGCATGTTTCAAGGAATTACAAAACACTTTTTTAAATTTTAGAATGATTTATTGCTTGGTAATTCAAATGATTTATTTAATTAATTTTTTTTATGTGAATGTTAAATTGGGTTTTTTTAAATGTTGAAAGGTTTTTATCTTTTTCAATAATGAATTTACATGGATGTTCAAGTTAAAATTTTAATTGAAAGTATTTTAAAGCACATGAAATAATTATTTTAAATATGTTGAGATTCTTCAAAATTGTATGACCCCATTTTGGTCAAGAAATAAATTGAGAATCCTCATTTTTTGCATTTTTTCAATATTTTAGGTGAATTTTTAATTGAGCTCTTCAAAGGGGTTTACAAATTTCATTTTTATATTTTTTTAAAAATATATATTTGGAAATATATTTTGAATTTCTTTTTGAAAGACCTTTTATCAGAAAAATATTTAAATATTTGATTTTAGATAAAGGTTGACTATTATAAAACATCTCTTGACACACACACATGTATATATATATATATATTATGGTTCCTCATACATATATAGGTATATATATATTTATGTGTAAAAATTACCTTGTTATTGTGTGAATTTATGAAACATTACAGATATATATATATATATATATATATATATATAAATTTATAGAAGTAAAACTATAGAAAATGAATTTTTAAGTTCTGGTTTCTTAAATATTATTAAATGGTCCATTTAGATATTTTATAAAAAAAATCAATGGTTTTTATGCGTGTGAGCTCCTCATGAACCCTATTTGGATTGATTGAATTGGATAATGTCCCTTGAGGTGTGCTTTATATTTTATACCATATAATGATTATTTTCTCGGGGTTATTTTCTTAAGAGTGAGTTAGGATTGAGGGTGAGTTATTTGATATGTTCTATGAAACTTGTATTAAGGAACTACTAAATAATTTTTACATCCCTCATCAATAATGTTTCTACATCAATAATAGTTACAAATCCCATTTAGTTTTGATATTTATACCACCTTGGGTGATACCCAGTGATGGGGGAAAACTCAAGGAAGTCTTGTGATATTTTGACATGTTGCTGGAAATTTTTACATTCTCTTTTATTGAGTTCATTTTGGGAGAAATTTTTGGGAAATATAAATTGGTGTGGGGTGAAATTAATTTTTTTATGTTTTAGGAGTTTTATAAAAATAAGATGGAGTTTTTAAAGTTATTTTTACGGAGAATTTGGGGAAAATGTTTTGAAAATGATTGATTTTATTTTAAACCATTGAAAGTGTTTAAAATTTTAAATTATATTTAGAAATATTTTTGAGAAGTTAATGATTTTGAATATTTTAAAATTTTGGACTCTTTTTTTCAACGGGAATTGAAAATGTTTTGAAAATGTATTTAAAATGGATTTTAGGATTCTATTTTAAAATTAATGTTTAGAATTTTAGAAAATAATGTTTTAGAAAATAGAGTTATTGAAATGCAGTTTTTTCTATTATTTTTAGTTTTATTATTTTGGATTTTCCCTTTATTTAGTGGGTATGTTTAGTTGATAATTTGAGAAATAATCTAGTTGAGTTCATGTTTCGTGATATTTGAATTCTTCTTATAGGAAAGGTCGTAAGAAGAATGAATTGTATTTTCTTCGGATGAACCTTTAAGTGTTTTTATTTATCTTTGGTATAGCTCCTTTAATTTTTTTAACTAAATATACTCAGAATCAAGTGGTAAGCCAGGATTATTTGTCACCCTTATCTTTTGATCTAGATTTATAGAATAATTTTCTCTTACATTATATAGTATTCTAGGTTTTTTGAGAGTGCATTTGAAAAATATAGTTTAGTGTTTTGGGAGATTTTGTAATTTGATATGGGGATGGTTTATTTGTTATCTTTGTTAGAAGAATTATAGATGCTGAAATAGTTTTATGTTTTTTTATCTAGATATTTCTATGGGTGAGTCTTTTGTGATTTCTCATGTTTATGACTTTGTTATGATCATGTTCTTTCTAGTTTTTTTTGGAGAATATTCCATGTGGTTGATATTATGGGGTTGGTGTATTGGTAGTTTTTGTTTTATATGTGTTAGAAATGGGGGATTTTGGGTTATTGATCCGTATTAAGTACGGATGGCCTTCGATCATTTGAGAACCATGGTGTGATTATTTCTTTATGGTTCTTAATGAGATAATTTACAAAATTTGAGGTCCTAGTTTACCTATTTAAGTATAATTATTCAATTTTATGTCCCTTCATGTTTTTTTATCAATATTTAATTGAGTTTGACCTCTAGTTTTGTTGGTATGTTGGATGGAGGTTTTTTGGTTTCGTTCGATATTTGGATGAAGTGATATTTTTTGGGTACAATATTTCTTGGAGAGTGGGTTTCATTGACACACAAATTTAAGGGAAGTCTAAATCTTAAGGAGATCTTAATAGGTCTCATTGTTTGTTAGACCTTATGTTCCACATTGATGGTTGGGTTTCACATAGATACGTTAAGGGTTTCTTGAAGATATGCTTCATTGTTGTTGAGAAATTAATTTAGATAGCGTTTTCTAGTCACCTCAAATCCACTTTTAATAAATTTCTGGGGGTATAAAGATTTATGGTGGGGATTAACTATCACAACATATGTTTTATTTATTATTTTTTAAATATATTTTTATTTTATTATGTTTTTTCAAGAGTTTCCATGATTTTCAAGCTCATTTTTTTGTTTTAAATTATCAAAATTTTGTTTGGGTGTAGGGTTAACCCGTACGATTATTAAACCCAATAGAACCCATATAATTGGATTTATTAGGATAGTGATAATTTGAATGGTTATAAAATATTATAATAAACCATTTATAACCCTAGTGGTAGTTGTGTTTTAGTGTTTTGGCTATTCAGTAGGTTCAGAACAATTGTCGTTTTTGAGAAACTATGTGGGAAACAAATCCAAGTTGCTAGATTTTTTAAAAAATTATTTTTTTCTCTTTTTTTATTTATTTATTTTACCTCTTAATTTTCATTTACATCCTTACCCTTTCATTTCGTACTCACCCCCAAGGACCCCCTCTCCCTCTTGACTCCCCTCATCCCTTGACCAGCCTTCCCCACCATGATCCCCCTTGTCGATTTCTTCCTATTAATGACATCCCCGAGACAAAACACTCAATATGAAACACCCAAAATCAATCCCCCCTTCTCATCACATGATCCTCCCCTTTCTTATTCCTCCTCCTCCACAATTTTAACCTTGTTATGTTCATTTCTCGGTTGTATCTAGAATGTAAGGGTTCCTTCTCCCTCCTCCTCCCATTTTTTTATGTTTCCCCTTTCCTTGTACCCAACTTTGTTTTTGAAAAAACCCTATTTCTAGTGATTTACCAAAATTTTGACTTTCTTCAGGACTATAGGGTTTATTTGTGTCCATTATTCCCTCATTGGGTGCCATCGATCGAGGGTGGCTTGTTTCAGCTCATCGTTGGTTGGTTCTATTCAATTTGAGGTAGGTTCCCCCATGTGTATGCTTTAAATTTTAGAAAACTTTATTTTTTGGTGTTTTAAATTCTTTTTTTAATTAATTATTCTTATATGTGAGTGTAAATTGGGTTTTTTAAATGTTTCAAGGTTTTTATAATTTAGAATAACGTATTTACTTGGAATTTAATGTTAAACTTGAATCTCCAAATATATTAAAATACTTGATATAATTATTGAAAATAATTTTAGATGCTTTAAAATGGTTGGTCCCCATCTAGGTCTAAATATAAATTAAAAATCCTAATTTTGGTCCTTTTTTGTATTTTATGTTAAATTTGAATTGAATTCTTTAAAAGGTTTTTCAAATTAGTTTTTTATAATTTTTTAAGACATATATTTGGAAATATATTTTGAATGGATTTTTAAAAATCCATGTATCAAAAAAATATTAAAATATTCGATTTTGGATAACAAGGTGAATTTAATACAATATCTCTTTATATATATATAATTATTTTTCATATATATAAATATATAGGTACACACACACAGACACACACACACCCACACACATACATACATACATGAATGCATGCATGCATGCATGTATATATATATTATGTTTACAAATTAACCTATAAAAATTTGAATTTATGAAACATGATATATATATAAATATACATATATTTATGTATTAGTTTATATAAGTACGAATATAAAACATGTGTTTTAAGTGTTGGGTTCTTAAATTTAATTAAAAGGGTTGTTTGGAACATTTATGAATTTTACATAGGCTTACACATGTGTGAGCTCCATTTAAACCTCATTTGACTTGGTTAATTATGATAATGACTCTCGGGGTATCCTTTTTATTTTATACCTTGTGTTGATTATGAACTCAAGGTTATTTCATTGAGAGGGAGATTGGGGTGAGGGTGTGTAATTTTATATGCTCTATTAAACTTGTATTGATCTATATTTACTGTATGTGCTTATAATAAATTGTGCTCTTTAATTATTTACTCAACCTTTAATTATATTGTTCATAGGAACCTAAGTAGAAAAGTGGGATTGTAGACATATTTTACACTTGATAGTTACATTTTACTAGTGTCTCGTCTAGTTAGTGATAATGCTTGATGAGGTGTTCTTTTCTGGTGAGGCTAGGTGTAGACTATTCAAATGGATGGTATTAAGATTCAAGATATTCCAATAGGTTAGTCTATGTTGAGTAATGTATAGGTATTAATCACTTTATGAGAAAGGGTAGATCTCATGACATCTATTCCTATAGACAGTATATTGATATAGGGGGTCGTCTTGTTTATTTAGATACCCCTATTTCTTGATAAGTGTGGAACCTAATATTGGTTTGTTTTATTTATTTCATTACATCCAGGACATGCTTCGTGATGTATTCCCATTACTATACATACCACATGTGTTTTTTTATTATTAAAACCCATTTGAATTGATTTTAAAGGATCTTCAAAATTTTAAATAAAAAGGGGAATAAACCCATTAAATGATTTCTAATATATTGATTTCATTTAAAATAATCAAATAATAATGTTTATAAAACTATTTTTATTTTTTGGTTTTAAATTTATCTTATCATAAACAACCAATATTTAAATACTTTAGTTCAAACTATCACTAAATGGATCTACAATTTAAAGTCGATACATGATTTATGGTTTCTATTTGTCATTCCTACTAGTATTTAGTTCTTTTCTGGATGTTTTTTTGTTTTAGGTTTTCATTTAGCTTTTGGGTTATCTTAATATAATTGACTTATCCAAGGTGAGTTGATTAATTTATTTCATATGGCCCATGGTGCCTTTTAATTGATTTCATTGGAAATACTTGTTCTTTTATATAATGTCTTATGTGTGTCCCTTTATATGTTTCATCTTGGCCCATTAGGATTTAATACTTTCTATGGATGGAGGTAGCTATATACCACAAATCCCACCCACCATGGATGTTGTAATGAAGGGAGAGAGATAATGACCCCCATGTCCCACCTCCAGTAGGATTCAGGTTGGTGACTAGAACTATTGTTATAAAAAAATCTCACAATATTAGAGGAATTACACTCTATAAATGTAACATGATTAAGAGATAGGATAAACAACCAGGAAAAACCTCCAACAAGATATCTAAAGGTAAAAAAATATATCCCACAATAAATGAGTAAATAAAACTAATACATATAAAAGTGTCCAATGTAAATACCAAAAAGGAAATTATATGGAAGAAACACAACAAAAACTCCAACCTATCATGAAATGTCTAGCTCGGTCCCCAAAATGTTCATGAAAACATGAAAACAATTTATATACGTAGGGTGAGGATAACTTGTATACTCAGTAGGGACTTAACCAAGGCCTAAATTGCACATGTGAAAAGATCATTGTAATGTGTTAGTGAAACAATAGTAGAACCAACAAGAACCTATATAGTAAAACTAACCAAACCCATCCTTACCATAGATCACTCACCAAGTCAGGCATCCAATATAATAATATATATTTTTACAATGATTTTTTCGGGACCCACCTAGATGTTAATGTGGTGCATGTGTGTGATGACCATTGTAGCCCCACATTCCCACCTTCCAAAGGTGAGATACATTCATCAAATTCATTTTTGATTTCTACTCCTTGATCAAAATGGGATGATGTAACGTCAGTTTCTCCTCACATGGATTCCTCCTTGAAGATCATTTCCTATTCTATGTCTCCCTCGTTGATTTAAGTTTTGTTTACAGAAATAATTCTTGGTTCCATATCTTTTTGTACACAGGTTAATAACACTTCTTTTTTTTCTATTAGGGAAACAACATTTCCCTAGGAGAGTAGCCACATTTGGCATATCATGGCATGTTTGGATGTTGGATGCATTGGTTGTATGTGAATATTCCTCTTATAAGGGAATCTCATATGATGCATCTTTGGCATGGATTCCAAGGTATCCTATGCCCATCATGAGTTAATTAACACTAGTGGAATTAGTCTACCAAGTAGTTTTACCCTTAGCATCCCATGTTTTCCAAGAGTTAGGTATTATGAGTCAGGGTGTGAGTTTAACATCTTATGGAGACATAAATAGGGATAATTTCTTGTGGGGACAAGATGGAAGGATCAGTGTAACACCCCAAGCTTTCACGGTACACTTCTCATTTAATAATACAGTAGCGTGTGTTGTACGCAACTTCGAGTTCTAACGCACCACAACTAATCAAACAAGCCATTATGAATAGTAATACCCACTTTTTGAAATTTGATAAATTTTATATTTCAAAACATACTTAATTTTTGGATTAGGAATATCAAAATTATCTTAGGGTGAATTTTTGGTACTTTTCTGATAACTTTCATATTTTGATGAATAGTGAAAATTACTAAATTTTAATTATAAAAAACTTTTTTAATCGAAATAATTAATAGTGATAAATTATGAATATGAGTGATTATAGAGTATAAATAGATTATATTTTAACCATTTAATCCAATGTTGGTCATTGGACATAATTTCACATTTAAACTGGATATAAGAAAGTGGAAACTTTTGATAGTTATTATTTCATAAAAACACGCTTTTTGTTTTAACGACGGGAATTAATTTTAAATTAATTTCTGCCATTTCTATGTTTTGAATTTAGAAAAATGGATTCCATATTTATAATCAGGAGTTCCAAATTGTGTAAATAGGTATCTTTTATTTTTAGACATTTTGAATAATTATTTCGGTAAATATTTTATTTACCATGGTTAAAGGGTAAATCCTGTAAATAAGGGTAAAACAATAATATTATAATAATATTAAATTACCCTAAAATGTGTTGTAACCTTATTGGTTGAAACATGTCCGACCATGGTCATCTTTGGGTCGATTTTTGGATCCCATGGAGCCACATGTAAGTGATAATGACACTTTATATTAATTAAGTTAAAGTAAATACAAAAATGACATAAGCATATATCTTTTAGAAAAACAATTTTTACATAGGGTTATATATGTTATTTTTTCAGCAATAAATATTAATTATAAAGATAAAACAATTTCCTACATAATGGTAGTTTATTTATAATTTTTATACATTGAATAATTAAATTTATTTATGACACAATAATGATGCAGTATTTTACTTATTAATGAATGAATCAAATAATTGGAATTATAAATGTTCAAATAAATATACTTTGAAAGTTCTGATTACATACACGAATTTTAATGGTTAATATGACATGTTAGTATTTCTTAAATGAATTTTTTTTGAATTAATAATTTTTTTAAGACTTTAACAAATATCAATTATTAAATAGTATCAAAATTGACATAAATGAGTATTTAAAACAAATATTATATTATTAATTGATATAATTTTCCTAATAATATATGATTCTTAAAAAGGACTTATATAATGATACGTGTATCATTAATGGACCAGTTGGGGGTCTATTATAAGTATATAATATGTTTATTTACTATTTAATATAAAAATACAAAGATACATGGTAAATGTCAAACTATTTAACTAAGAGTTAAATAAAAACGATAAAGTTAATATAGTGATCCAAGCCTATATAAAAGCTATTGGTTGAGTGGTGTTCGACCTATACCTACCATAACCTTTAAAAAATCTACTTTGGATCCATTAGAAACCGAATATGAATTTATTATAAAATAATATTTCTAGCTTTTCCTAAGGTGCCCCTCTCCTCTCTTATAAAAGGGAACTCCCCCTACTCACTAATTAACATCTTCAAAGCATTTTGGATCAGCCAAACCCTACCCAAATATCCTCCCAACTTCCCTCACTTCATCCTAGAGGCCCTCCTTTGGTCATAAATGCAACTTAAGAATCCCTTTTGATCAAATCAAAAGGAAGAACCTGAAGAAGAGGTAATAATTTCATCGCCCACTTTCAAGTTTTTTTCTTCTTACACTTATTTTTTATTGTTATTTATATTATAAAATAATAAATATAGTATCATATTTATACTGTGAAGTTATTATAAATATTTTACAACCATATTCATTATTCTATCCATCCTTTGAATGACATGTCCCCATACGTGCGTACGTACGGATTGCCGTCTCTACGTCGTGGTGTAATTATTATTCAATACATTATTATTTGAATGTGTATAATAATGATGTGTAATTCATGTAAATAATAAATATAACATGATAATTATTATATATATATGATATACCATCAATTTATATATTATTTTAATATCAAAAGAGTGATATTGTCGCTCGTGTGTACGTACGGATTTCTGTCTCCACGAACATGATGAGATTCATTCCCCATCATATCAATTCAAGACTAAAATTAATTTTATGATTTAAAATAATGTTTAGAGAAATGATATCATTCTGTATATAAATAATATACATCCCATCTATAACGAATATGGCTCACATAACAAATAATATAAAGGAAAATGAATCCGTTAACACCCGAAAAGACGATAATTGTAAGATATTATTAACAAATCAATGTTAAAAGTTCATATATGATATCATATTAATGTATATAATTCTTGTATAAATAAATAAAAATTATTTCACCATTATACAATAGGTTAACCTACCCTTGACCAAGGAAAAAGTACAAAGTGAGGGGTTTATTTTCTCACTTTTAATTCCATGAGATTCTCATTATTCACCACTTATTTATTGCATGTGATGTGTGTACTACCCATGATTGTATTAATTACGTAATATTCTTTAATTTATGGATATTTACATCATCATTGTATGATCATTATTTCATGAGTGTATGTTTATTAATTTACCAAATCGATAAGGGAATTTGAAATTTCAATTTCCACTCCTTCAGCTTTACGCATACTTCATTGATTATTTTACTCCACGATTCTATGTGGAATCACTATTAATTTTCTTATGTCATAATTTACACTCCCCTTTCTTTGGATATACATTTGATAGACATAATCACTCCATTTATAAACTCTCAACTCATCGATATGAACTTGATAAGAGTAATTTTAACTCAATCTTCATTTGTTGAGTTAAATATCTAATTCATTTGTGTTATTTTTAAAAGAATATGTGTGAATGTTTTGTGATTGATTTACACTTAATATACAATCATATTGAGTGTATTTATATTTTTCAGACATAATTATGTCGTTGATTTATCTTTAACCTAAGGATATGGTCTTTATAAGAGATTTCATCTCAATTTACATTCCATTGAGACTTCTTTGTTGTTATACACCAAATTACTTTTATATGGTGTATATAATGTACATTGACATAGTATATCTGGAATCCCTTTATTCTCCAGATGTTACAATGTTTTTATTACCTCAATTATTTTTATTCAAGTGTCTCTCTTTTGGTTAGTAACTCTAACTAAAATATCATTTTAAATGTTTTAAATATTTATTATTCTAAATCATTATCATTAATGTCCATGTTTTAAAAATGGTTTTCAGGATTTATTTATATGGACATTAATGTTTTAAAATTAAAATTCCTTTTAAAAGTTTCAAAGTTGTATGGGACACTTGGATTCAAAAGTATATTTTAAAAGGAATTTTGATATATAGTGAGACTTTTAAATGATTTCAAGAAAAAGGGGGACATTTCATTCTAATAGTTTTGATGATTATTTTCATCTATGTCAATATCCTTCATTATTCTCGATTGAGGTTAATCTGATACAATAAAATCTTCCATATTGTATCGAATGAGTTATGTTTGAATGTGGATGTGATATTTTTATACCATTCATGGTTTGTGGATAAAGTATTGAAATTTCATATGCTAGTTTTAATACGAATGTTTATGTTATGTTTTATCTTTCCATATAAGGAATGCATTGGAATTAGTAAGTGATGGGTGGAGCCCGCTATAGCTCCTCGATGCATCGGTAGGTCTCATGAGGTAAACTAGTGTCTTGGCACAAGTCCTTGACAAAATCTTATTTGTATACTTGGCATAAGGCGTTGACTATGTGGTTATGATAGTCTGACATTATGCATTCCATCATTATGAAAGTGGTTATTGATATTTCATGTGATCATGATACTAGTAGAATATCAATTTGATTAAGTAAATGTCATTATTTGATTTTATCTTTTTCATATTATGCTGAAGTTCAAGTTTAAAAGGATTTTGTTCTAGTCTTATACACTTCCTTAAATGTTTATGATAATTTATGAAAGTTTCTGCTATAATGTTATCCTTAATAAGAATCTTAACTCACCTCTTTCTATGTTTTATTTTTACAAGATGCAAAGAAGTATATTATGAATGACCTCCAGGGATAGTCTATGGGATCTAAGTGTTGTCTATGGATACAATGTTGTTGTAGTTTTCCATTTTATGATGTAATGTGAACACTATGAATGTATCTAGTACTTCCAAAGCTACTAAACTAATTAGTCTTTCAAGACTTGATCTTTTATGATCATGCCAACGATACGTAATAATTCACTGACTTTGGGCTTCTGGGTTTGGGGTGTTATAGTTAGTATTAGAGGAATTTTAATAACAAACCTTGCAAACTAGATTTAGATAAACTCTGATTAGAGAACATAGACCTAAGATGGACTTTTAGGATTAGTATAGAAAAACATCCTAGAATTTTGGTATTGTAGAGATTTTGTGTGTTTTCTGAGAAATAAATAACTGCCTGGATACAAGCAGGTATAGGCAGCATTGGTACAGATGTACCTAGGGGTAAAACCCAAAAACCCATCTTTGATCTAGACTTGAATGGGAACTGGTGCACAACAACGAGCCTTGCTTCACTCTTGGTTATAAAACTCCCGAGGGATATTCTTACGATAATTTATATTTTCTTTATAAATCGATTTGAATTATTTTAATATAAGATGAGAATATATGACCTTGGTTAATCCTATGGTGATTCAAATTAATAATATGGTGTCATGATATTCTTTAAATGATTTTATGAATAATGTTACTCACATAATGCTTTCTGGTATTAGTCAATGGCTGGATTCCAAGGAAGTCATAGTAACTTTTAGAATGATGTACAAGGTGGGAATGGTGATGGAAATGAGCCAAAAAAATGTAATTTTGATAGGAATATAAGATATCGTGTTCATGCCAAATCAGTTTTCCAAAAATATGATCAACAACATATATATTAACCAACCCCCAGACTCAACAAAGAAGAGAATGGTGATGAGTGATAAGAGCTATAGAAGTAGAGACCATGGTGAAATGAATCCTCAATTTCCATCATGTAGGGAATGTGGAAGGAGACACCCAAGAAAGTGTCTCAATAAAACAAAGAAATGCTTTACTTGTGTTAATGAATGACATATAGTGAAGAATTTCTGCCAAAAAATGAAGAGTATTATGGATGAATATAAAAATGGTCCCAAGAATCCATTTACAGTCATTTGCTGTAAATGTAGGGGACCTGGACATTACCCGAGTGAATGCCCTATTCTATAGGATATTTTCTTGTTCAAAGAAGAAGCTATGTGGAAATAAATGGTTGGAGAAATTTTTAAAAGTACTAGTATTCCCTGTTGATGAGATTACATTGGAATAATTTTCTCTTGTATTTATAACCCTGCAGTTTGTCATGTGAAAATGATATTTTAGGAAGACTTATCTTTTCTCTTGTGGATATAGTTATAAATAACCATTTGGTTTTATATGATCAATTGGTTTGAGGAAATTACAAGTTATTATATTTTGGGATGAAAATGCAATGTATGAGATAATATTTGTGGTTAAATTATGTTATGGTTATTTTGAGGAGTTTATCTCATTTTGGTAATGTTATAAAATATAGTTTTTGAAAAAGGACCACACGTAGACTGTGTGAGAATTCATTGAGTCGGACAATGTTGTGGGAATCGAACCCACAACCAAAGTGCGATTGGGATTTATCGCCTACCACTGGACTACATGAGGTCCCTGGTTAGTGTGACTAATTATTTTTAGTTAAATGATTTTATTGATCAATAATATGTTGATTTGGGATCTTATGTGTTTTAAAAATAATAACCTTAGGATAGGAAAATGATTCGGTGATTAAGTGATAAATGTAATTTTTAAAGATGTTCTCTTTGTTGGGAACACTATATGCCCAGGGAAAATAGAATACTATGGTATTTCATTTGAGGAGTAATGGTGGATTTTTATCTATGTTTTTATTGTGGATTTATAGTGATTTGGGTTATTTATGGAAATGATTAACCAATAATAGAGAATATGTGATTAGGTTAATTACTTTTAAGTATATGACTTTAACAGTAGTTGATGTTACTTGGAGATACAATTTAACGTGGAAGACTACATAACCAAATTCTTCTATGTTTTTAGTTTCAATATTAGTTTGGATTATATTGAAGGATTTTAAGGACAATTTTTTATTTAATGGTATTTTTTTAACTTTGGGGTATTGTTGGTTTTGTTTTAGAAATTATGATTAGTGTTTCTATCTCTAATGGAATATCCTTTTGGGGGATCATCAGTTCTTATACTAATGGTTTTGGTTTTGATTAATCTCTAAAGACAAGGTAAATATATAGTTTATCCTTCGAGGATCATGTGATTCTATAGATGTTTATTCTAGCTCTTCCAGTGTGACAATGTCTTCTTTAATACTCATCGTTTAAAAAAATGAGTTAGTGGTATAAATTTATTATAGAATGAAAATATATTTTAAAAGTAAGTATATTTATTTATGTTCGTAGTCAATCTCATTAATGAATTCCTCATCTTTATGTAATATAACATAAATAAAAAAAAATGTTGTCTGTTTACTTTTTCTACTGGGAGACTAATGACTGTTTGTTCCATCACAAGTTTGTGGTTTTCTTGTTGTTAAATTTCTCCTAATCATTTTTTCTATCCCTCTCCATCAGAAATTGACACTTAGTTTATCATCCATATCCATGTTATCCTACATGGAATCCTAATATTGGTTATCTTGGGTGACCATTGTACTTCTCTTTCTTTCTTTTAAAGTGATAGTTTTATTGACTCTTTTTCTGATGTGGGACTTTCCATTATAATCCCAAGACCAATTTTAAAAATTTTGGGGACGCAATTTATTGAATTAGTGGAGAATATAACACCCTAAGATTCCATGGTACACTTCTCTTTGAATAATACAGTAGCATGTGTTGTACGCAACTTCGAGTTCTAACACACCACATCTAATCAAACTAGCCATTATGAATAGTAATACCCACTTTTTGAGATTTTATAAATTTTATCTTTCAAAATGTACTTCATTTTTGGATTCGGAATATCAAAATTAGCTTAGGGTGAATTTTTGGTACTTTTCTGATAACTTTCATATGTTGATAAATAGTGAAAATTACTAAATTTTAATTTAAAACAACTTTTTTAATCGATATAATTAATAGTGATAAATTATGAATTTTATTGTTTTTAAAGTATAATTAGATTATATTTTTACAATTTAATCCAATGTTAGTCATTGGACATAATTCCACATTTAAACTGGACATAAGCAAGTGCCAAGCTTTTGATAGTTATTATTTCTTAACAATATGCTTTTTGTTTTGACCACATGAATCAATTTTAAATTAATTTCTACCACTTATGTGTTTTGAATTTAGAAAAATGGATTACATATTTAGATTCAGGATGTCCAAATTGTTTAAATAGGTAACTTTTATTTTTAGGCAATTTGAATAATTATTTCGGTAAATATTTTATTTACCGTGGTTAAAGGGTAAATCTGGTAAATAAGGGTAAAAAATAATATTATAATAATATTTAATTACCTTAAAATGTGTCCTAACATTATTTTTTGATATATTTTCGACCATGGGAATATTTGGGTCGATTTTTGGACCCCATGAAGCCACTGGTAAGTGATAATGACACTTTATATTAATTAAGTTAATGTAAATACAAAAATGACATAAGCATATATCTTTTAGAAAAAAAATTTACATAGGGCTATATACGTTATATTTTTCACTATAAATATTGATTAGAAATATAAAAAGATTTCCTACATAATGGAATTTTATTTATAATTTTAATACATTTAATAATTATATTTATTTATGTCACAATAATGATGCAGTATTTTCCTTATTAATGAAAGAATGAAATAATTGGTATTATAAACGTTAAAATAAATATAATTTTAACGTTTTGATGACATCCACGAATTTTATTGGTTAATATGATAATTTATAATTTCTTAAATGAATCTATTTCGAATTAATAATGTTTTTAAGTCTTCAAAAGAATCAATTATTTAATAGTGTCAAAATTGACATAAATGAGTTTTAAAAACAAATATTATCTTAATAATTGATATTCTATTCCTAAAAATCTAAGGTAAGTCCAAAAGACTTATATAATGATATTTTAATCATTAATGTACCACTTGGTGGTTGATTATAAGTATATTGTATGTTTATTAACTATATAATATAAAAATACAAAGAGACATGGTAAATGTCAAACTATTTAACTAAGAGTTAAATCAAAAAGATAAAGTTAATATAGTAACCCAAACCTGTATAAAACTTATTTTTGAGTGGATTTAAACCTATCCCACCTTAAACATTAAATAATCAACTTTTTATCCATTAGAAACCGAATATAAATATATTATAAAATAATATTTCTCGCTTTTCCTAAGGTACCCCCACCCCTCTTATAAAAGGGCACTCCCCCTACTCAATAATTCACACCATCAAAGCCTTTTGGATTGGCCAAACCCTGCCAAACTATCCCCTCAACTTCCCTCAATTCATCATAGAGGCCCTCCTTTGGTCATAAAGCAAACTTAAGAATCCCTTTTGATCAAATCAAAAGGAAGAACCCGAAGAAGAGGTAATAATTTCACCACCCTCTTTCAAGTTATTTTCTTCTTCCACTTCATTTTTTTGTTATTTACATTATAAAATAATAAATACAGTATCATATATATACTGTGAAGTTATTATAAATATGGTAGATCAATCTTCATTATTTTATCCATCCTTTGAATGACATGTCACCATACGTGCGTACGTACGGATTACCGTCTCCACGTCGTGATGTAATTTTTATTCAATAATTTATTATTTGAATGGGTATAATAATGATGTGTAATTCATTTAAATAATATATAAAACATTATAATGATTCTGTATATATGATATACCATCCAATTATATATTATTTTAATATCAAAAGAGTGAAATTGTCGCTCATGCGCACCTAAGGATTATTGTCTCCAAGAACGCGATGAGATTAATTCCCCATCGTATCCATTCAAGACTAACTTTCATTTGATGATTAGAAATAATGTTTAGAGTAATGATATAATTCTGGATATGAATAAGATACATCCCATTCATAACAAATATAGCTCACATAACAACTAATATAAAGGAAAATTAATCCGTTAACACCCGAAACAACGATAATACTAAGATATTATTAACAAAACAATGTTAAAAATCATATATGATATCATATTAATGTATATAATTCATGTTGTAGACGCCGAAAAAGTCTGTAACTCCCAGAGGAAGTTTCGAAATGACGAAGCGAAGTCATATTCAGAATCAGAGGCCCGACCCGGAGGCCCAAGAAGTGGTGCGCGAAATAAAGGAGGGATTGCGCGAAATAAAGATGTGTGCACGAAGCATTCCCGAGATTCGCCTAATCGAGCCGCTGGTGCGCGCAATTTTGCGCACCCCGGTTCCGCGCAGTGAAGCTTTGCGTGCCGACGGTTCCCGTCACAGAAACTTTCGCGCGCTGCCTAGATTCTGCGCCGGTGGGTGCCTATAAATAAAAGGTGACCCCAGACGGTTTGGGAGTTGAGGAATTCGGATCGGCTCTCAGGTGTGCAATTCGACTCCCCCCGCGTGCAATATGACTTCCAGGTAATCCCCCTTTTCGCGCAACCTTGCTCCGGGGTTCGCCTTTGTGCACAACTCCACTAGCTTAAGTGAATTTTCCCCCTCCTCTGGGTTCCTTCGTTGCGCGAAATCTGTGTACCGTGCACGCAATCCCCTTCCATGTGTGCAATACCATGCACGCAATCCCCTTTCCGTGCACAATTCTCGATCCCTATTGCGCGCCATCCCGGTGTTTTGCACGCAAACCTTCTCCTTTCACGCAAAACCCAGGACCCCTCACCTTGATGCCCCTTGGCTGCCTCTTTGCGCCGACAACTAATGTCTCCCCTGCCGGGCATGCGCTCCATGCATTGTTTTCCCGTACAGCCTTCCAGGCTCGTACGAAGTAACCTCAAGGTCCCTTGGGCGGTGTTTCCCGTTGTGTTTCTTTTCCTTATGCTTCTCCGCATAGGCACGCTAATGACTATTGCTTCTTCGCATAGCCACGCTAACGTGGACCCCCCAATGGTTCTCCATGTGGCCCCCCTTCACCAAGGCCTTGCCGATGCCTTCCCTCCCACAAGGGGTAGAGGTCATTGGTCATGTAAGCCCTAGGGGTGTGGAGCGAACCCACCTCATCCAAGCTGCAGGACGTTAAACTACTAAGCACCTCGTCCTTAACACATGACGTTAAACTGTGGTCCGACCCCGTGCTTCACACGCACGGTCCCCCCCAGCTCGGACATTCATTACACCTCTCGTCTCCACAGGAATGGACTCTTCCTCACATGGAATGAGATCCTCCTTGTCAGAGTGACGTTTGTCCACAGGGGAAGGGCTGCCTCAGAGCGTAAGCCCCTAGCCTCTCTTACGAAAGGTTGCACCCATGCATCTCCGTACATCCCCCCTGCCTAGGCCAGTGGAGTCCCTCTCCCACTGTGCTTTGTCACACCACGGGCCTCCACTCTGGAGTAAGCCCCGACACCCAGGGCCTCTAACCACGCGTATGCCCTTGTTTCCTCTTTGGGCCGCTCAACGCGTAAGCCCAATTCCGCTTCTCACGGACGCACCCTTCATGACGTGATCGTCTGGTCCCTACTGCCTCT
Organism: Viscum album; assembly: GCA_963277665.1. Taxonomy (NCBI): domain Eukaryota; kingdom Viridiplantae; phylum Streptophyta; class Magnoliopsida; order Santalales; family Viscaceae; genus Viscum; species Viscum album. Next base: position 752,053,815 of record OY728150.1, read on the forward strand.
TGTTTCTCAGACCGAGAATGACTCATGTGGGCTTAGAGCGCGCATCAACCATGACATCCTCCTATGGGCCACCTCAGAGCATAATCCCAATCCCAGCGAACTACGTAGACATTGATCTGTGCTAACGCATAGTACGTAGGAAGCCTCCACGAGGTTCAATCCCACCACCCGGTCGTTCTGACCTCTCCACATTGGTTCCCCATATCCAAGATGGGCCACCTCAAGGCATAAGCCACATATCCAACATGGGACACCTCAGAGAGTAAGCCCCATATCCAAGATAGGCCGCCTTAGAGCGTAAACCCCATACCCACTTTGGGCCGCCTCAGAGCGTAAGCCCCAAATTCCTCACCTCGCATGACGTTAAACTGTATGCCCTCGTCCCGCATGATGTTAAACTGTATCTTGTCTGGCATGACGTTAAACTGTATTCCCCCTCTTGGGCTATCTCAGAGCAGAAGCCTCATGCCTCACACCCACGTCTCATCCTGACTTCCCCCTTGAGCCCATGTACCTTGGGAAGATCATGCCCTAGACCGAAGATCTTACTTCCTCCAGGATCCAATCCATGCATCCATTCTCACGGGTTGCCTTTTCAGGTGTCCCACCATATCACCGAACTACGCGGACTTTGATTCCCTACCATGGGGATACGTAGGAAGCATCCACGAGGTTCAATCCCATCACACCATCATCCATCCTGATCCTTACCCAGGCCGCCACATCCCCATGAGATCATGTCACTCCACCCCACTCCATAGTATCCGTAAAGTTGCCCACGTGTTGGACCCAACATCGGTGTTCCCCTAGGGGGTCCTTCAATCTAATCCACTCTTAGTGTTTCGATCAGTCTGATCCGTCTCCACAAGATGTTAAACTCGCGGCATACCCCGTGTTAAACATGGAAAGCTGAGGAAAACATCAGATTGTACATATTCCCCGCGTTCGATGTGGGATGCCTTAGGCTTTCACGCCCTCGAGAAGCCCTGTGATAACGGATAGAATATAGGCATGCTGATCCCCAGCATCAAGACATTCCAACGACACCCCAACATGACCGTTCTCCTCACCGAAGGTTGCTGCCCTGACAAGACCCCTTGGTGCGTCTCGAAGGAAGAAGCGTAATTAACTGGCGTCCATGCAGATATGGTGCTGGGAACGACCTTCACGAACCCATCTTAAATCTATGAGGGAGACCCGGATTAGGTGACGAGCTCCGAGGAAGAATCCACGGAAATAAGAACCAACATCCCATCATCACGGTTTCGATCAAGGAGCAGACGTCCCTGAATAAGGAATGGATGCCGCCTGCCTTTGGAAAGCGAGAATGCGGGGCTGCGAGCCGCGTGTCCTCCCATGCGTTATGGACACGCACGCGCGCCCCGGAGTAAAATCATCAGAAACATAAAATGGTGAACCCGACGTGAAAATGGTGAACCCGACATGAATGTTCTTCTCCTCAATATGGGGACAGGTAGCGTTCGGGATGTCGGAAGATCAGCATGTCACTAGGTCCGGGTACCTATCACCGGGATGATAAGCCCGCCAGGGGTTGAGGCAGTCTGGATGTTGTGCACTCAGTTCTGCGACGTCGTCAGCGTAGATCCCTCTCGCTGACCACGGAAGATGGGACGACGCTGGGCTATTGGTTGCCGATTTCTTTTCCTGTTAGTACTAATGGGTTCATCTCCCTGATTCCAGGAATAGGATCACTACATCCGGAGCTCGATCGCCACCTGCCCACCAGCACAGTGGCAGGGGTAGTACCGATGCGGCTACCCCGCGCGGTCCCACCTTTTCCATAGTCACTCCATCTCTGATCGCCACGACTATCGGGCACTCACGCTCTCTCTCCCCGTCATAAATCATCCAGTGAAGTGTGATCAATGACCTGGTTCGTAGGTACGATGAGGAAGGGATCATCCCCACCAGGGAACTGGCCCGTTTGGATCTAGAGGCAGTTGCGCCCCCACTATCATCGCCGCCCCCGAGGGTCGCACAGGGAACTTCCGCTCCCCACTCTGACGTTCAACCGCTTCGGAAGCGTATCCCTGGAGCGCCTTGACACATCTGTTCCCTACGCCAATGTGATGGGGGATGTCCAGGTCTGGCCGATCGGAGACCCATCCCAGGGGTTAACCACAAGAACCCCCGCCAGGCTGCATCGACGTCATCGCCCGGCTCCCCGGGCAGAGGACCAGGCAATCTTTGTTCCCGCACCACCGGCTCCAACCCATCTGACCCGACGCCATCATCGGGCGCGAGCAGAAGAGAGTGCATGTCCTGGGGCACCAACCTCAGTAGCCACTGTGGCTTGAACCCCTGCTAACGCCTGCTACCAGATCCCTGCACATGTTGGGCAGGGTCAGTCACATGCCTGACTGGGATCGAGGCCCCGACCGCCCTACAGGCAGGTTGGGTCGACTCTCCCCGTCGCGAGCACAGGCAATGGCCACCGTGGAACAATCTGCGGTAGTGCCACCCATCATGAAGGCTCATTCTATGCCACTGATCTGGGAAGACGAAGGCTTCTTTGCGATAGCCACGCTCTGAGTATGACTCCTTCCAGCGCCCACTGCACTGGGTACGAGGTCACTCCCCCTACCACTGGCCGCGAGTATGGAGTCGTTGCATATCCAGTCGCTCACTCACATGGAGGTCCTCCCCATGTCCCTTTCGGCATCTGTCCCGGTGCTTCCCGCACCCCGGCCATCAGTCCCCTCTTCCCCAATACTATTGCGGCTAGGGGACTCCTTGATGGAAATCATCCTTACCTTGAGGAGCCACCCAGGGGCTGGAAGGCGGGGCATCGTCGCCGTAGGAGGAATGTCAGGGGAGTCCGGACGGAAATTAGACCGGTCTATTTCTCAGACTCTGAGGCAGAGTACGACTCGACGGTGGAACCTTCCCCTGACCCTCTAAGTCGAGGGCAGGGATGGGGACGCGGTGCGTCCGTCTTGTACTCCCCTAATGCGAGATCCGTATGATTCCCTCTTTGCTTCGAAGGTATATCCAGGAGGTCAAGGACTTGGCGTACCCCCAGGGGTCAAACCCGCAGTTATCACTGGCCTCCATGGAAGCACCTTCCACCTTAATCAGGGATTGTGGGGAACTTTTCTAGGGAACAACAGAAGATTCGCAAGATGAGACACCCTCGGAGGGCACCAACGCTGTGACAGGAGTCCCATTCCCTGGCCCATCCTATCGCGACGTGGCATCTAGGGCAATGATGCCCTTGGAGGATGACTCAGGGATCGGCGGCCATTCGGCATGCTCGCCGTATTCCCCGCCGACCAGCTCACCGGTCCGGCGACCTGCCTCGGCGCCATTTCCATCTCCCCGGCCATTCTCGGTTGATGAGCTGGGGCAGCAAAGTCCGGACCCCGAACCAGAGTCATGGAGATTCTGGACCATCCTCGCAGCAGGCCACTTCCCTGAGAAGTTTTGGTCGGTCGTAGGATCAGATTTTGATATTCCAGTGGTGCTCACCCCGGGAGAGTTTGAATGATTCCACTAGAATCTTCGGTTGACTCACTCTCATCATTGCCATCAGCTAGTGCCTTATCCCAGGAGTCAAGCACATCTCGAGGATATCGATGAGTAGTGTCGTCGGGTCGACCTGGCAGTTCTCCCTACGGTTCGGTACCCCGAGTCGCCTGGCCACCGTAGGGCCCTCCAACAACAATGCGTTCAGAGTTTTCACATACTCCGCAAGGTTATCGAGGAAACCACCCCCCATGTGCCCATCCGCAGATGGGGGCAGTACGCTGCCCTTCTTTTCTGTGCGATCCGCCGACAGCCCGATTCCCCTGGCGGCCATGAGGGAATGTTTCCCAAGGCAGTGGCGGTCAACATGGATGATCTTTCAGATGAGGGAAATGGTGTGGATCTCCCCGATGGGGACTCCCCCTAGAGGAAAATCCGCCACTAGACCCATGTGGAAGGATTACTCACCATTAGAGGAGCCTCCTAGGTCTCCCCACACCCACTGAGGCACTGACACTAAACCGAAACATCGGCAAGGGTAAAGAGCATGTCGGGGATGTCAAGCTCGCCGACCCATCTGCTTCGGTACAGAAGGAAGAGGAAGACTCTGAGAAGGCCACGCTATGCTAGCAGCTTGCTGAGCAAAAGAGGCTGGTTGATGAGATCTTGGACGAATGCATCGCAGAGCGGTGGTCTGACTACGATAATCCTAGGCCAAGATAGCATGGGAAGGAGCACCTACCCCTTGCCGAGATTCCCCTGGGCAACCGCAACCATGTCACGTTCGCCGACAGGGGATAGGTCGGCGCCCATGGAAAGAGGGCACGATACATCTTGCCAAACCCTCTCGAGCGGCGGGATCACCTGGGGGACCTTGCTCGGTTTCCTCCTGCTGCCCTGTGAGTCGCTCCGCCAGCCGCACCGCGAGCTGCTGAGCTTGACTACTAGATTGGAGAGCCCGAAAATGCGTTTGTGGTTAGAGATCCCCATAAGGATAGGAATTCATGCCCGGACGATCTGATGGAAGTGCTCATCGCCCGCTTAGAGGCCCTGGAAACTCGGCAGGTGGAAATCCCACCGGACGGCAAGCCATACCCAGCATGGGTGGATGACATTTCGGCCCTGCCTGGATTTGGGAACCCATCTTTCACCCCCTTTAATGGGACAGGAGACCCGCCACAACACCTGGCCCACTTCAACTCGGGGTGCGGACATATGTTGGGGACTCCGGTGCAGCAGGAGGCTGCCAAGCTCCGTTACTTCGTTCAGATGCTGGAAGGACCAGCCTTCGTCTGGTACATTCAGCTCCCTATTGGATCTGTGACTAGCTGGGAGGACCCTCGCCGGAAATTCATCTACCAGTTCAGTTCCATAACCCAGAAGACGAACATTGTAGACCTCTTCAGGGGCAAACAAAGGCCCGATGAGCGGGTCGCAGACTTTGTCACCCGGTGGAAGGGGCTCACGTACTCCCTTTACATGCCACTAACTCAGGAGAAATTACTGAAAATGTGTGTAGGGAATGTAAGGAAGAACTGGTTCCTTCTCTGATCACTCAGAATTACCCTGGAGGGTTCTGGGATTTCTCAGACAAGGCTCAGCGCCTTGAAGATGCCCTGCAACAGGCCAATCAGCCACACCTTCTGCCTCCTGTAATCCCTGCAAGGAGAGCCGCAAGAGCCAAGCCTGCTGTTGTAGCCCAGATAGAGGATCCCAGACAGCTAGAGTTTCTACCAGTAAGGCCAGCTCAGTAGCCCCATAGGGGTCCACCCCCATGGGCACAGCCTACGGCCTAACAGCGACAGCCTCAAAATCAGCAGGCGCCTCCGCATAACGCACCGCCACCACCCAGGTGAGATAATCAGGCTCTGCCTCCTTGGCATGCTCCTTCGGACCCTGTTCAAGGTCATACTCCAAGATCCCCCTTTCCAGAAATAAGGAATCGGACTTACTCATTTGACGAGGCCTAGGTCCCCGGTTATTTCCGTAGCGCCTTAGAGCAGAGAATCGTGCGGCTGCCTGAGTGCCGGAAGCCAGAAGAGGCGCATCTCACTGATCACCCTAACTACTACCCTTATCACCGAATCTTGGGGCACACCATCCAGCGATGCTACGTGTTCAAGGAATGGATCCAAGACCAGATTGAAAACAACATATTCAAGTTGGGCCCAGCCTTGACACAAGTGGCAGGTGTCTTCGTGAGATCAGATGGTAGCAGCGGTAACAAGGATGAGTGGCAGAAGGTTTCTGACCATGGGTCCCAGAAATATAGTGACTGGATGGCCCGCAGGACAGTTTCCCGTGCCCATGGCATCATCTGTGCCCGCCTGAGCTAGCCCGAGCCCTCAGAATCTACAAGCGCCACTTTTGCATTGTCGTCCCAGCCTACCTCTTCCCAGAAGAGCAAGCGGCAATGCAAGAAGAAAGAACGCGCTCTACCGGTGCCGTCATCTTCTCGTACGCTTGGAAATTTTATGCCCCCAGAGATGGGGATCCCTCCGAGACTCCATTCGGTAGCGGATGACTCCTCGAGTAAAAGCCCGGGGTATGCTTCGGTTAACACCGTAGAGTTGGTAAATCCCTTTTTGGCTCCCGACGATGAGGAACGCGAGGTGGAATTCCCCAATGTCCCCAGCCGTCGCCAACGTCGGCGGAGCTCTGGCTATGCGAATTTCCAGGGCACGGAAGTCATCACCTCCAACCAGGCCGTGCATGCTACTGAGACTAGGCAGTAGGCCCGATACAGAGATCAGCGCATGCGGTCCCCTCACCCGGTGTCGATAGGTTCGCCTCCACCACTGTTTGTGTTGCTGGATCAGGCGGGACCACCTCGTCCGTGTCGCAACCAGCCCTGCCCTACCACCGGCCGACTACAGCCTTCTGGTCCTAATGTGGCAGCCACCTCCCAGGCTTTGACTAGTGAACAGCGAGACGTGCCTAGTACCAGTCAGTCACCGGTCCTGCCGGCAGGGCCCGTCATGCCTCCAATCGCAGAGCAACCTCCTGTAAGCAGAAGCTCACGTTTGGCTCGAAATAATGATGTCCTGAATCAGCTGGCCGGAATTCCGGCAAGGCTTTCTATCCTTGAGGCCCTTCGCCTGTCGTCTGAAATGCGTGAGGCGCTCACCGAGGCTCTAAGGATCCCCCTCCAGTTTGAGACGGAGGTGGCGGCCTCCGAAGCCTTCCACACCGAGGCGATTGAGGACGTCTAATGTCAGGCGGTTATATCATTTTCTGGTGAAAATGAAGATCCTCCCATACAGGGGCACATTCACCCACTATACATCACCGGCCAATTCAATGGCGTGGAAGTTTGTCGTTGTCTTGTTGATATGGGTTCCGGGATTAACCTCATCCCAACTCGGACACTACAGAAACTAGGGTTGTCTGAGGATGATTTAACTCCCTCTGACCTCATGATCCATGGGTATGACAGGACCGAGCAAACTCCACTTGGAAAGATTCATCTAAAGACCCAGTTCGGCGGCCTAATTTCCAATACTGAATTCATGGTTATCTCTCGGGACACTTCCTACAACGTGTTGATGGACATGACGTGGCTTCACCTTCACACAGTGGTCCCCTCCTCGTTTCACCAGTGCCTCAAATACTCCCTTAAGGGTGGAGTGGGCATGCTCCAAGGAGATGCGTCTCCTTTTGCCTCTTGTGAAGCCTATTTTCTGGACGGTGATTATTACAAGAGCAAGGACAAGAAGATCCTGACAGGTGAGGTCGAGCCCGCCACTATCGCGAGTGGTCCCTAGGCAGGATTGGATGACGCATATGTCTTCCCAATCCATCGGTTGGAGGCCACGACC